>JAMALN010000288.1:0-39705 GCA_023630115.1 Cutaneotrichosporon sp. PK4640 | reverse complement strand
GGCCTGACGTGGTGGGAGTCGTGTCTCGCCGTGTTTGTCGGCGCGTTCCTCGCGGCCATTATCATCGCCGCGAACGGGTGGGTCGGCTCGGTGCTGCACACGCCGTTCGCGGTCACCTGTCGCGCGACGTACGGCTACTGGGGCAGCAAGTTTGTCGTCCTGGTGAGTGGGGGGGGAGGCAGGGCTGACCCCAGTCGCGCTGTGTGATCGCCTGTTTTTGGCTCAGCATCAACTCGTACGCCGGCGGCCAGTTTATCAGCTACGCGATCGAGGCCATCTGGCCGTCGTACGCGCGCCTGCCCAACCAGCTCCCCGCGAGCAGCGGAACGAGCACGCGCGACATGCTCTCCTTCTTCATCTTCTGGGTCATCCAGTTCCCGCTCATCTTCATTCACCCGTCCAAGCTCAAGTGGATCTTCAACATCAAGGCGCTCGTGGTGCCCATCGTCGCGCTCGGCACCATGATCTGGGCGCTCAAGAAGTCGGGCCCGCTCGCCGGCCCCGCCCTCCGCAACCCTGTGAACCGCGTGTCGCCGGGCACGGCGCGCTTCGTCGCGTTCATGTACGCCGTCACTTCGGTTCAGGGCGTGTGGGCGACGATGAGCATGAACGTCGGCGACTTTTCGCGCTACCTCCTCAAGCCCAAGGCCAACCTCGTGCAGCTGTTTGCCTTCCCGGCCATCTTCACCATGGTCTCGATCGTCGCCGCCATCACCGCCACCTCGCTGCTGCCGGTGTACGGCGACGTGCTGTACCAGCCGTACATGATCATCGCCAAGTGGCCGACGAGCCCCGGCGGCCGCGCGGCCATGTTCCTCGGCGGGCTGGCGTGGGCCCTCGCCAACGCCACCACCAACGTCACGGCCAACTCGATCAGTGCCGCTAACGACATGGTCTCGCTCGCGCCAAAGTACATCAACATCCGCCGGGGGCAGTTCATCTCGGCGACCGTCGGTGTGTGGGCCTTTGCGCCGTGGAAGGTGCTGGCGAGCGCGCAAAACTTCCTCTCCTTCATGGCCGCCTACTCGGTTGTCCTCGCGCCCATGGCCGGCCTCATGGTCGCAGACTACTTTATCGTCAAGCGCCGCAAGTACAACGTCTACCACCTGTACCGCCCCAACGGCATCTACCACTACCTTGGGGGCTGGAACTGGCGGTCGTACGTCGCGCTGCTGTGCGCCATCGCGCCCAACCTCCCGGGCATGGCCAACGCCATCAACGCAAAGGTCAACATCGGCGGCATCAAGTACGTTTACATGATGTCGAACATTATCGCGGACCTTATCGCCATCTCCCTGTACTATGCGCTCTCGCGCCTGTTCCCGGACCGCCCCAGCATCATCGACGAGGCCGTCCACGACGCCAAGGAGGTTGAGCCGACGTACTCGTGCGACGCGGCCCAACCGCAGTACGAGTTCAAGGACAAGGACAGCTTTGTGTTTGTCGACCGGACGAGCGCATGAGGGGGTGGTGCTGTGCACCACGCTGGCCCGGCACCGGGGAAAGGTGGCCGGGGCGCAGCTTCAGAAGACACTGAGACAGTGATGTATTTGTACGGCCGTGGAACTTGGGACGCGGCGGGGCTGTGCGGAGCAGACTAACTTGTTGACACGTCTGGTCGGCTCAAGTAGGCAGAGGACAGTGCTGATTTGAGAACATGCGTCGGAGCACGAGCAGTACCGCCTCCGCCGCGCCCAGAGCGCCCCCAGGACAGATGTCAGCTCTGACCATGAATCTTCAAGCAGGACCTACTCGACGTAATCCGGGCGCGCTCCCGTTATCAACGGACTGGTACGCATGCCCACCAGCGCCCACCAGCGCCGACCAGCGCCCCCGGCTGCCCACATACCGCGTTCATGTGTGACACGGCCCCTCGCATCACTTTGCCGTGGGTGCCGAACAGAACGTGCATGACGCCGCATCGTGACTCGCCCCCACTCTGTGACTCGGCGCCCCAGTCGGAGCACCTCACCGGCGTGGGGCTGCATGGAGCACCATGGATCGAAACGGGACGCCCGCCAAGCGCGGAGCGCCCATCGGGCGCGCGAATCGCGACGAGCGCTCCATCACCTATCGACGGCTGAGGCGACGGGGCCGAGGTTTGCAGCCCAAATCGCAGAAGCCTCCAGCTCGAAACTCTTGCTCTGCCAGTGCTTCCTGTGAACATCACTCAACTTCATTCCGATGCTACTACGCTACCTGCTACTGCTACTGCTACTGCTACTGCTACAACCTCCCCATTACTTCCCTATGCTTCCCAACAGTAACCTCCCGATGCCAATGCACAAAGCCCAAACTGATCCACACAACATCCCCGCTCTCCCACTCTCTACTCTATCCGTCTGCCCTTAAGGCTGGTAGCGGAAGTCCTCGTTGTCCTCGATGACGACCTCGCCCTTGTCGGCCTTGCGGTTCATCATGCGCATGTAGAGGTAGAGGCAGCCGGCGCAGGCAAAGGTGAACGCGTTGAGGCCGAGGGTGACGTTGATACCGGTGGGGTAGCCCTTCTTGGCCTCCTTGTTGAAGAAGAGGGCCGAGCCGAGGATACCGCCGATACCGCCAAAGGCGACCGAGAGGGCCGAGACGTAGCCACGCTTGGACTGGGAGCGGATGGCAGTCGCCTGCCACGAGATGATGAGGGGGACGTTCGAGTTGCCGCCGCCAACAGCGAAGAAGATGCCGGCGAAGCGGGCATTCTTCTGCGCAACGGGAAGCTTGGCGTACATGCAGGTGCCGATGAGGATGCAGGCGGCGTTGATCATGACCATGAAGGCGCGGGTGCCGCGGTACTTGTCGGCGATCTTGCCGCAGGCAACAGCGGGGATGATGGCCCAGAAGTAGGCGGGGGTGCCGAGCATCATGGACTCGATGTTGTTGAAGCCCATCTGGGTGAGAATGGTGGGGAGGAAGTAGGCGAGCGAGTAGGTGGCAGTGGTGGTGCTCATGAACATGAGGGCAAAGAGCCACGGCTGCCAGAGGAGCATGTACTTGCCGACCTTGGCGGCAGTGAGCGGGTCGGGCTTGGCGTCGGCGCGGTCACGCTGGATGCGGAGGGCGACGATGCGCTTCTCCTCCTCGTCGAGGTAGGCGGCCTTGTCGGGGAAGTCGATGATGAAGATGTAGCCGATGATGGCAATGACAATGGTCAGGGCGCCGTAGAAGATGAAGAGCCAGCGCCAGCCGGTGAGGCCCTTCTTGCCGTCGAGGAGCGAGAAGCAGTAGCCGAGGGGCTTGGCGAACGAGCCGGCGACGGCGGCGGAGATGTAGAAGATCGAGGTGCGAACGCCAATGTCCCTGCGCGGGTACCAGCAAGAGATGAGGTAGGCGGCACCGGGGAAGAGGGCCGACTCGAAGAGACCGAGGATGGCGCGCTGCGCGGCGAGGGCCGACCAGTTGTTGGCCCAGCCCATGGAGAGCATGACGACACCCCAGAGGAGGACGGCCGAGCCGAGCCAGATGCGGGCGCCGAACTTGCGGAGACCGATCTGCGAGGGGATCTCAAAGATGATGTACTGGGCGTCAGCGGCAGCAAGGGGTGGTCGGGTAAACCGCGGTACTCACAGGGACGAAGAAAACGAGTGTAATGATCGAGTAGCGGTTGTTGTCGCCACCGTTGATGTCGAGCGCGAGCTCCTTGTTCATCTGGTTGTTGTTGGCAGCGCGGGCGATGGCAAGGTTGGTGCGGTCGATGAGCGAGATGGCGTACATGAGGGAGAGGACGGGGATGAGGCGCCAGTCGATCTTGCGCTGGAGGCGCTTGAGGTAGGCGGGGTCGATGCCGGCATCAATGTCCTTCTGGATGCCCTCCACCGAGTGGGTGTCGCCCTTCTCGTGGTCGCTGCCGTTGTCGGCGTAGGCGTTGGTCTCGTAGTGCTTGGCGTCGACCTTCTCGATGCCGTCCACCACGGGGGTGGCGGTCACGGGGTGCTGGGACATGGTGGCCGTCGTCGTGTGTGTGGGTGAGGTCGTCGATACAGGGGGAGCCAGCGAGGCTTGTCAGCGGTGTGATGGGGGGCCATGCCAGCGACTCTGGTGTCCTTTTATTCCCCACGTCGTCTCTCGAGTAGCTCTGCCTGACAGTGCCTCCCCTCGAGGTTTGCCGTTGCGTTGCCGGTCCCAAGGGGGCCCTGGCAAACCCCGGGGCTGGGCCGGGGCAGCCCACTCGGCCCCTCCCTCTGGCCCTTCTGTGGAGGCGCAGGGGCCCGCCCCCAGACGCTCGCCGGGGGCCCAGGACGTCCCGGCGGCTTGCGGCGCAGAACGGCGCGACCCAAGGGCGCACGGCGGATGTGACATGGTCCCAAGCGCAGGAGCTTGGGCCGGTCAATTGCCCACTGGCCCACTGCTGGGGACGCTGCGTGCCGATGAGCGCGCAAAAAGTCTTGGAAGGGCCTTCCAACCTTGTCTTGGCGCGCGACTCCTGCATCCCAAACGGGTCCCAACGGTGCAAGTGGTGGGGCTTGGGGGGGCAGGACAGGATTGCACGAGGGTCCACCTGCACAGGGACAGGTCCCATCGGTCCCAGACGTGGTGCCAAGTGACGGCCCGTTCGCCCGATCCCGGAGCTTGAGCCGTTCCTCGTTCGCTCGTCCGACACATGTCGCTGTTGTCCTGCCCTGTCGCTTACGTTGATGGCGTCTGGTAAACGTTTTGCTGAGCATCCAGACCCTGGACTCCGGTTATCTCGACGCCCACCGCCCACCTGCTGCCATCCTCCCCTGGTGCTGAGGAACCCACCTTCGAGATGCAGAAAGCGAAAAACTGACAGCAACGAGCTGAGCTAAGCGGAGAACGCGCTCGACACGACGATCGTCGTGAGCGCTGTGGGGCACATTCCCAATGCATCGCGCCCCGCATCAACCAGCTGACCCCATGAAGCATGCTGATGTAAGTTGGTATCGGTCTCTGAGACCCATCTGTGCACATCTGTGCGCACTGGCTTCCGAACCGGACAGCGACCGGCACAGCTCGATCCGCGATCCACGTCTGCACAAACCCCTGCGATCGGCTTGGCACTGGCAAGTGACAAGCGGCTGGCCCACAATGCATCCGAGCGGTATGCTCGCCTCCGCACAGCAGTTTGGTCAGCGCGCTCGACGAGCCCAGCACGAGCCAAGAGGAGCAGAGCAAAGTCGAGTCGAGTCGCGGCCCCCACCTGCCCCGCAGGGGTCCAGAACTGCCTGCTCAGTGGCGCGTTATACGCGCTGCGTTCCGCCGCACCAAGGCCCCGGCCGCCGATCGCTTGCCATCCGAGGAACTGTTACAGCTCCACAATCGCAGCTGACGATGCGCTCCGCATGCACGATGCATGCACAATGCATGCACACCCCGCACAATCCATCTGGAGCTCCGCCACATACCCCGGCTCTACTCTGGGGCCACCAGGCTCTACTCTAGGCCCCAGGTGTCCCCCACCCCATCGTCTGATCGAGGAGTGTCTGAGCGCAATCTTTTCACGCACCGGATATCGCATCTTCCGTGCCCACCTGCCCACCTCGTGCTGCCCATTGCCCACCGGTTGCCCACCTGCCTAATCTCTACCACCAGCCTCAGCATTCCACCCTCTAGGTGCAGGTGGCGAGGTCGCTTCGTGGACCCTCAGCAACCCTCCCTCAACGTCAACGTCACTGACTTGGACCCTTCGTAGCACCGGCACACCCTCACATCACCGGCCAGGCCCCGTGCTTAACTCCTCCGCCACCCCCATCTCCCCCGCCATGCACACGCGCGCGATCACCCCAAGGCGGCGGGGGCCGGGCGGGGCGCGGTGGAGACCAATGGAGAATGGAGATGTGGAGATGTGGAGCCCGTCGGGCGAGGTTGCGATAATCTGCGGGGTCCGGGGTTTACCCGAGCAGAGCTTCGGCTTCGGTCCGGACTGGCTGGCCTTTTCCACGCCCCAATTCCCGCGACGGGATAGGTCTCCCCCTCCTCCCCTCTCTCACTTTGGTCATCGTTTCAACTTGGAATGCGAGTGCATGCAGATCCCTTGCATACCCGCGGAGGACGGGCGGCCACACCCCGTACCTTGCGCTCACGACACTACTCGCTCGCACTCGGACCATTCGTGCCGAGGCACCGTGCTCCAATGCGTCGCTTTGGTGGAGGTGGAGTGGTGACGAACACGGCACGGCACGTGCCAGGCGTGCGACACTGCTGTCCACGTGTGTAATGCCGACGACAGCCAAGATCGGCAGGGCAATACCAGCTTGGCCAGCTCTGTCTTGGCAAGTGCGGGCGAGAGGGGGCGGTAGATTCTGGGCCGCGGCCAACTGTCAAAGCACCGCCGAATATCTTCATTCGGCGTATGCAGCGCTGCGACGTCGACAGTCGGGAGGAACAGGAACGGCGAGCACCGCTGTGAACAGGCCAGGAGGCAATGGAGATGAGCACAGACAGTCCCCTTCTTGTTATACCACATGTTCACACATTCCGCTAAGTGATACATCGGGGTAGTGTACAAACATGCTACCAAGTTCTTCCAAATGCGCGTCCATTACAACGCATCTCCGCCTCGGGTCCCACGACTTTCACTCGCTGGCAGCGAGATGCTGCCCTCGCGGAACGAACGCGCGACATCGAGGCCTGCGTCGAGGTCGAGGCCCCACTCGAGGCTGTCGTCGTTGTCATCGAGCAGGCTCGCGGCGCGCGCAATGCGTTGTTCCATGCGCGTCTTCTTACGAGGTGTTGACGACGGCGGATTCCACTGTATGGCATCCCACTCGCGTGGCGCCGGGGCCGTGGCAGGCACCTCGGGCTCCGAGTCCGAGGCCGGGTCGCGAGTACGCTTGCGGGGGGTGGTCTGGGGTTCTCGCGCAACGGGGCGCCTCGTGGTAGAGCTCGCGCGCGATGCACTGGACGAGGGCGAGACTGTGGATCGAGGGAGAGGTGGAGGGAGCATTAGGCCAGACGACTTGCGGCTCGTCGTCGCAGGGGCCGGTAATGTGTAGGACACGCGTGAGACAGAAGAGGCAAGCGTCGGCACCTTTGCGCCGTTGAGCCGGTTCACCTTGCCGGAACTCTGCCGCGAGTTGGGAGGGGTGTCGGCGGCCGGTCCACTCCTAGATGCCGTGTGCTTCAGAGCTGACACACTCTGCGCAGGAAGGGGCGAGGGCTTGACCGAGCCGGACAAGGAGGAGGTCGGTGGAGTGAGGAAGCGGACAGACCGTGTCGATGATTCAGGCCCTGGGGCTCGCTCCTCGTTGGCCTCGGCCTCTGGCTCGTCGACGTCTCTGCCGAGCATGTCGTCGTCGACGTCGTGTGCGCCGATGCCCACGCCCATATCATCGCCGGGCGGTTCGCGAGACCCAGAGTGAAAGATCGGAGTATCGCTCGGAGGAGGTGTGAACAAGGCTTCCAGCGATGCCGAAGGCGCCAGCTTGGAGTTGGAGCTGGGTGATGCTCTTGGCGCGAAATAACAAGCACCATCTGCCTCGCGTCCAGGGCACCATATCGCCCGTTCTGCAACCTCTCCTCCTGCGTCGACGCAGCGAGGGCACCTTGCCATCTCGTACGTGCCATCGATCTCCTCGAAGACCAGGCGGCTGGAGAATCTGCCGTCGACTGGGGGCAGCGAGTAGTTCGCCTCTGCGCCCAACGCGATGTCGACCAGACGCTGCGCATCGTCGAACCCTGTAGAGAGCACGGACACGTCGGAGTCGGTCTCTGAAGGAGCATACTGAGCTTCCTCTTCGCTGGCGTTGTCCACATCCTCGTCGTCGTGTGTGTCGTCAGTCACGTCTCCGGCTGCACTAGACGCGTACGCGCTGAACTCGTCGTCGTCCGCACTGTCGGAGCTCTCGTGCTCAGACTCGGACTCGGACTCGGGCGAGTCTGAGCTGAGCACAACTCTTGGGCGGGGGAGTGGACTGACGTGTTCGTCGTCCGGCGGAAGGGGTTCATTAACGAAGTCCGGTTCTACCTCGAAAGTTGGGGATGATGTTGGCGACGAGGTCCGCACGATGCCATGCCCGTCGAAGTTGAGATGCGGTCCTGGAGGTGTCGGAGCGGGGTCGACAGCAGTCGCCACGGTAGAGGAAGGAGGATCGTTGGGGGAACCGAGGTGCTCGCACAGTGCTGGGCGATATCGTCCTTTGCAGGAGCCCGCCAGAGCAGCACGATCACCTCCAGCGCTCTTGCATGTGAGACAGGTACGCCGTTGACCCTTGGGGTGAAGACTCGGAGAGAGAGCACGGTGATCCTGTGGGGCAAGCGGTGTTGAGGTCTCCGATGAGGTCGCTGGGGCTGGTCGAGCGTCGGCAGTTGGCGCGACATCCGCAGCTGGTGCGGCATCTGGAGCATCGCCTGCATCGTGAAATGCGCATAACCACGGGCGATTCCGTCCCAGGCAGTATCCAGCTAGGGCTGCGCGCTCGCCGCCGGCGCTCTTGCAGGCTCGACAACAGCGCACAGAGCCGCGGACCTCGATCAAGTCTCGCGCATAGCCGGGGTGACCCTCAGGCGGAAGCACTGGCCCTGGTTCTTCCTTTGTTGCAACGTCGGCTGCATTGTCGGTGTCGTAGAATGCGCAATATCGTGGGCGATTCCGTCCCAGGCAGTATCCAGCGAGGGCGGCGCGCTCGCCAGTGGCATTCTTGCACGCCCGACAGCACCGTACGACGCCATTGACCTCCATCAACTCTTGAGTGTAGCTGGGGTGGTCTTTGGGTGGCCGTGGCGTGCGAGGCGATATCGAAGGCGACTCGCTCTCGATGGTAGCTGAGGCCTGGACGGGTGTAGAAGCGCGACGTTCCGGGGCTGCGTCCTCAGTATCACTCGCGCTGTAGTACGCGCAGAGGTGACGCCGGCCCCGTCCTCGACAATAGGCCGCGAGAGTGCCACGCTCTCCGCCTGCGGCGAGGCACGCACGGCAACGACGGGCGACACCGTTGATCTCGCGCAGTGTCTGCGCGTAACCTGGGTGGCCCTTTGGCGGAGCGGGAACGTCGGCCATAGGAGCTTGGTGAGTCTTGGCACGAGACTGCGGGGTCGTTTCAGACACGTTGGGAGAGGCCTCGTTCGGAATGGCCGTGCTGATACCGCCCTCGTAGAAGGGGCACAAGCGAGGCCGATATCGACCGCGACAATAGACGGCCAAACGGGCGCGATCGCCGAGGGTCTTTCTGCACGCCTTGCACGCTCTAGGTTTGCCGTGGACGACGCTCAGCTCCGACAAGTAGCCAGGCGTTCCTTCTGGAGGCACGGTCCAGAGATGAAGCCGCGCCAGCAGTGATGCGATACGGCGACGGCGCCGTGGTGATGGGGTCGTAGGTCGCCTATCGGTGGCAGGCCTGTCGATGTCTTGAGCGTCGTCCTCGATGGGGACAATGCGCGGCGGAGGAGCGTCGATAGGTACGTCTCGTGGGCGTCGTCGAGGTCGAGGGCGGTGGGAGTCCGTTTGCCAAATGCGATTGGGCTTGCGAGTGAGGGAAGATGATTGTGGCGCGGATGATGAAGATGGGGGATGATGCGCCGTGGGTGATGGCCAAAGCGGAGGTGGGTTGTGATGGTGCGATGACCGCTTGTCGCCT
Organism: Cutaneotrichosporon sp. PK4640; assembly: GCA_023630115.1. Taxonomy (NCBI): domain Eukaryota; kingdom Fungi; phylum Basidiomycota; class Tremellomycetes; order Trichosporonales; family Trichosporonaceae; genus Cutaneotrichosporon; species Cutaneotrichosporon sp. PK4640. Next base: position 30,178 of record JAMALN010000288.1, on the reverse strand, counting down.
GAAGCTTGGCGACCCGAGGAGGTTGGGCTAACCCAAGTCTCCCGTCGGCGGACAGTGGTCGTCACTTGCTCGATATTGCGAGACGAGGAGGATCCTCCGCTCCCGAGTTGAGCAGAGGAGTGGGTCGACGGCGGTCGTCGCACGGGCCCAGTGGCTTGCCAGTCGCTCTCCCACGACGGCAGCGGGGGCAGAGCGCGCTTCTCGCCCTTCCTTGACCGTGGGGCGATAGGCTGGTCTTGGACGGTGACGACGCGGGTTGTGACTTCCTCGTACTGAACAATGTGGCCAGACGCGTTGCGCAAGAAACCGCTGATTGTTTGAGACCGAGGAAGGTGGCGACTGGACGACGAGTAAGCGCCGCGCAAGCTGGGAGCGGAGCGAGACAGCTCGAGTGCCCGACTGCTGGAGTGGCGGGGACGATGTCGACGGCGCGGGGATGAACCTGTTTCGGGAAGGTGTGTGATAGGAGACGGAGTTGATGAGGGATGGTAAAAATGCTTGTGATCAGCGTACGCTCGGGGCGATTGCTCACTGCCTCGTGTGACCCGATGTTCACCCGACTGTCTTTGCGCATCGCAGACTCGCCCATCACATCATCCTCCACTTCGGGTGAGGCCCCACGCACCAGGTGACTCAGCCGCTGCAACGGGGAGCTGCTGGGGCCCCCGACACGCTCACCCTCCGATAACGGAGCTTCACCGAACCGCGCGCGCCGTGCCTCCTCAGCCTGCATGAACTCGTTGAGGTCGTGAAGGTCCTCGGCTGTCCACTCGTTCTCGACCTCGGTAAGGGGGAACTGGGCGTCGAGACCAGACCTGTCGTCCCAGTCGCCGAGCTCGTCCTCGTCCTCGCCGAACTCGACCTGCTCCGGACCCCTAATGGGCTCAGAGTGCAGGCGGAGAAGGTCGAGCCGGATACCCTCGTGGTCGTCCTCGACCGCCTCGCCGAGGTAGTCGTCGCCCTCGGCGAAGAGTCGTGGCTCGAGTGCGTCGAGGTGTCCGTTTCGTTTTGAGAGGTCGAGCTTCAACAAGTCGATTTCGTCGACTTCCTCGGGTGCCACCGAGCCGTACTTCTCGGCGATTGCGTCGAAGGAGGACAGGAGGCGAGACCGCGACTGGAGAAATTTCTGGCGCAGCTCGCGGTCGTCATGGTCCTCTGGGTGCAGGATTGTGCGGAAGCGGGGACCGCTCGTCGGGGAGGAAAAGGTGACTGAGGAAGAGCGGGATGGGCCGGCGAGAGGTCGCAGGGATGGCGCGGGGGAGGACGAGGAGGCTAACGGAGTGGGTTGCCTGTCGAAGAGGGACCATGTCTGTGCGCGCCCACTTGCGCCGTGCATGTTGTGGGCGATGTGATGTTGCCAGTGGTCGTTAGAAGCGAGTGGGGTGGATCATGACGGGGGAGGAAGGTGAGGCAATGGGAAGTGTACACAAAGTAAACAACGGCCAGTTCGTCCAAAATGAGACGCGTTTGGGTGGCGCGGTATGACGGAGGCGACGGAACCAAATCTTGGCCCACCCCAGGGCGCTGGCTGCTGGCTGGTGGCTGCCGACTGCTGGCAATCATCCATCCACGACCTCCATCTCAAAGCACCTCATCTCCATCATCTCTCTCCTTTCCACATCTCCATCACCTACTTGCTATACTCTCCTCGCGCGGCCCCTCAATCTATATTCTCTGCCTCCTGTCACCAGCGTCCCGGCCAAAGATCATGCAGGCCACGCTCCTGGCGGCCTAAGACACCTTCCACCAAGCCCCGGCGCCCCTCGACGCCAGCGAGTAGAGCGGCTCTCCTAACCGCCCCAACACTCGCCCGACGGCTTACCCACCTCCCCAAATTCTCTGATCATGGTGTATGCTCCGCAGCGGCGCCATGCCGTCGCTTCTGTGAGTCACCACCCCGGCCTCGGTAGCTGACGTGAAGATGTCTACGACATTGCAGGCGCTTGCCCTGGTACAGCACTTCTATGCGCCCAACATGCTCGTACTGTTATGCCGCGTCTTCTCTCTGATCCGTGGGTTTGCGGTTGTTCCTGGAACTAACCCCAGACATTCGAGCACCACCTGTGATCCAGCCGACGCGTTCGTTACTCTCGCTGTGGTTCTTAGTGACGATCACCAACCTCGCCGCTGTCTTCTTCCATGTCATCGGCGATTACGAGGGGGGATACGACACCAGGGGATTAATGCTCGACTTTGTCGGACAAGGTGAGCTCTATATCGGTCGACAGCTGACAGCAGCCAACCCCGCGTCCCTCACCCGTGTTCTCCTCCTCGACCTTGCCATCTTCCTCCTCCAGCTGGTGACTTTGATCGTCTGCTACATTGTCAACTACACGCCGACGCTGCCCAAGACGGACATCTTCCCATACGACGACTTACTCCTGCCACCTGAGGCGCCAGCCACAGCCGTGGCCGAGGCGGACCTGGACGTTGAGAGTGGCGACCAGCTGCGGCAGCGTCGGCACGGGAAGGGGCCACGATACCAGAATGTTGCGACAGATGACTCCAGCACATGGGCCGAGGGTGAAGAAGAGGAGCTGCCCGCAAGATGTACGTATCCCGGCTCAGCTGACAGGTGCCGATGGAGCTGACGTGACAGCTTCGTCTCGTTCGCCAGTACGCGTGTCCACACCGATACGGCGCGGACGCTCGGGTGTCCCGCTCGTGTTCAACATTCCCCTCACGCACATGCTGAGCCTCATCTTCCGGCTGCCCGGCCCATCGCCGATGAGGGTCGCTTCAGGGGGAACACCGCTCACGTCACCGCCCTCCTCGCCCCTGGGCACCCAGGACGAGCTAGCGCTGCTCACAGCTGCTGTAGCCCTGGCTGCCGCTCAACAAAATGCGCAGTTGTCGGCAGCAACGACGGGAAGCGGTGACAGGTCACCACCGGAGTCGCCGGCTGGCGGCTCGCGCGACTCGAGAAGGCGGTCAGAGTCGGACGAGGATGATGCCGGGCGGATACCCGGGGACTATTGGACGTCTAGAGCTCGTTAGGCAAGCACGCACATGCATTGTACTGTATTCTGTGCGTGTGGTCGTTCTCACCACGGAAGACGTGGCAAGCGGAGGGAGTGCAGTAGATGGCGGTTGGACGACCTCCACAATGGTGAGGAGCGGGAGCAAAATGTTGATATCGACTCGTGGAAAGTGGAGGAAGGTGTGTGTGGTGGTCATGAGCAGCAGTCTCGGCGACAACCTCGTCAATCAACAAAAGCTCTCTGGGAACACCTCTAGAGCACTCTTCACCCTCACCATGTCCATCTCCATCCCCATCACCCCCGTCCCCTTCTTCAACCTCGCCGCCCCGGCCACTTACCAGGGCATCGAGGTTGACTGGATCCTCGACCCCACCGCCCAGCCCAAGTTTGACGGCTCCTCGGACCTCGAGACCATCCTCGCCAAGCTCGAGGCCAACTCGCCCCGCGACGGCCCCGCCCTCCCCGAGCTTCCCGTCAAGTTCCACCGCGATTCGCCCTTCCCCGACGTCGCCAAGATCCTCGACGCGCTCGACGACTACCTCGCCTACCGGTAGGACCACCGGTGTTCCCACGCTGACAGCAGCACCTACTTTGGTGGCGCGCAGGTCGGCTACAACGATGCGCTCATTTGGGGCCTGATCCGCTCCAACAAGTCGGCTGCCGGCTCGGTCAAGATTCCCGGCCGGCCCCACCTCGCCCGCTGGTACAACCAGTACGAGACGACCGCGCTCCCCAAGGGCATCGCCGAGTCGTTCAACAAGGCCCGCTCCGACATGGACAAGGGCAAGAAGGTCAAGCGCGCCGAGGTCATCGAGGCGGTGCTTCCCAACGCCGTCGAGGGCAAGGTCGTCGTGCGCTTCGCTCCCGAGCCCTCTGGGTACCTCCACATTGGCCACCTCAAGGCTGCCATCCTCAACCGCTTCTTCGCCGACAAGTACAAGGGCAAGTACATCCTGCGCTTTGACGACACCAACCCGTCCAAGGAGGAGGGCGAGTTCGAGGACGCCATCAAGGAGGACCTCGCCATGATCGAGGTCGACTTTGACAAGGTCGTCCACACCTCGGACCACTTTGACAAGATCCGCGAGTACGCCGTCCAGCTCATCAAGCAGGGCGACGCGTTCATGGACAACACCGACGCCGAGACTGTTAAGGAGCAGCGCCGCGCCGTCATCCCCTCGAAGAACCGCAACCTCTCGGTCGAGGAGAACCTCCAGCACTTCCAGGCGATGTGCGACGGCAAGGCGCCCGACTGGTCGCTCCGTGCCAAGATCGACTACGAGCACAAGAACGGTGTCATGCGCGACCCCGTCATCTACCGCGCTGTAGAGGGCTCGCACCACATCACCGGCACCAAGTACAAGGCGTACCCCATGTACGACCTCGCGTGCCCCGTCATCGACCACCTTGACGGCGTGACCCACGCCCTCCGTGCCAACGAGTACGCCGCCCGCCACGAGCAGTACGAGTGGTTCATCAAGACGCTCGGCTTCCCCCACATTGAGATCTTCGACTTCTCGCGTATCGACTTTGTGTACACTGTGCTCTCGAAGCGCAAGCTCAAGTTCCTCGTCGAGCAGGGCGTCGTCTCGGGCTGGGCCGACCCCCGCTTCCCCACCGTCCGCGGCATCCGCTCGCGCGGCATGACTGTCAAGGGCCTCAAGGAGTACATCATTGGCCAGGGTGCGTCGCAGCAGCTCCTGCTTCTCGAGTGGGACGGCATCTGGACCGTCAACAAGCGTGTCATCGACCCCATCGCCCCCCGCTACTGGGCGATTGCTGAGGCCAAGATGGTCCCGGTCAAGGTCGAGGGCCGTGACTCGGACGCCGAGACCGTCGAGAAGAAGCCTCTTCACAAGAAGAACCCCGAGGTCGGCGAGAAGGACCTCGTCTTCTCGTCCAACCTGATCATTGAGCAGGAGGACGCCAAGACCTTTGGCGACAACGAGGAGATCACCGCCATGGACTGGGGAAACGCCTTTGTCGCCGAGAAGAAGACCAACGCCGCCGGCGACATCGAGGGTGTCACCCTCAAGCTCCACCTCGCGGGCGACTTCAAGAAGACGTCCAAGAAGGTCACCTGGCTCGCCGCCCCGACCAAGGAGCACCCGCTCGTCCCCGTCACCCTCATCGAGTACGACTACCTCATCACCAAGAAGAAGATGGAGGAGGACGACGACCTCGTCAACATTGTCAACCCCAAGACCGAGTACCGCACCGCCGCGCTCGCGTCGGCCGAGGTCGCCAACCTCAAGAAGTGGGACATCATCCAGTTCGAGCGCAAGGGCTTCTACATCTACCAGGGCACCAAGGACGCCGAGGGCCGCATGGAGTTTGGCTTCATCCCCGAGTAAGCTATCATACGCCTCCTTCAGCTGACATGCAGCGGTCGCCTCGCCACCATCACCCTCAAGGCCAAGCCCGCCGCCGAGACCCCCAAGGCCCCCGGTGGCTCCAAGGGCTCGTGGGGCAAGCCCGGTGCCAAGAAGGTCGCTGCGCCCGCCGCCCCCGCCGCTGAGGAGGGCGTCAAGGTCAACCTCTCCGACGCCACTTCGGGGTTTGAGATCCCCGTCAAGACCGGCATGTTCGAGTCGGCGCGCGTCTAGTAAGTTGTGCTCGTCGTCGTTTCAACTGACGGCAGCGGCAAGGACGGCGTCCAGGTCGAGCCCAAGGTGAACATGTTCGCCTCCAAGCCCATCTACGAGAACTAGCGGGCGTGCCGGAAGCGAGTGTATGTAGAGATGCCATGACATGATTACTATGCTACAGTCTAGAGTTTGCGACATGTGTCGCGCCCTTGTGCGACCTGGGCGCTGCACAGCGCAATCTCGAGGGGCATGGATACGAGGGACGCGAAGAGGATGCCCGTCGAGTCCGCTGCGCCAGTTGCGCCGATGCGGAACTCCTTCTCCATCTTGCGCCGCACCTCCTCGGGGGAGGAGCCGTCGCCGTCCTCGTCCTCCCCGCCCTCGTGCCCGACGTGGTAGAATGTGTTGACGTACGCCGAGCCGCCGCATAACCCTTCCAGGCAGGTGAGGAGGAAGACGGCGGTGATGGAGCGGTCGACGCCCGTCGCTGGCTCCGGCGAGGGAGGGGTGTACTCAGGCGTGGCGAAGATGAAAGAGCGCGACTGCAGCGCGAGGAGGACGAGTACGAAGAACTGGATTATTGTCGGGAGTGGGAGGAGCGCGCGCGGGATGGGCGGCAGCCCGAGCGACAAACTCGAGCGCGAGATGAATACAAAGCTCTGGTCTGGCATCAGTTGGCACGATACAGAGGTTAACTGACAGGTGAGGCTCCAGAAGGGGTAGTAGTCCCGCGGGCTCTTGAAGAGCAGCGACCACGGCCCATGTGTCGGGAGCGGGAAGACGAGCGTCGGCGCAACACCTGAGTTGATGACGTACTCCTCGATGTAGACGAAGCAGAGCGGCACCATGTACCGGAGCACGAGGGGCTTGAAGAGCTCCCACTTGTCCGCGGGCGAGAGGTAGACTTTAGGCATGTGTCTCCCGAATGCGCCGGGCGGGGGTCTCTCCCCCACCTCGCTCTCTTCATCCTCATCAGTGGGGAGGGGGCGGTACGCGGGCGCGGCACCGAGCTCGCCCCAGCTGGGCAGCACGAACTTGTACGTGAGCGGGAAGAAGAGGGGGAGGACGGAGCTGATCCCCAGCCCGCGCCGCACCCCGAGGCCGCGGAGGAGCCACCACAGCGCGGCGCCGGCGACGCCCGCAAACCCCGTGCCGGAGGACCAGGCGCCCACGGCGGTCTTGGACGCCTGCCGCGTCGGGAGGGTGGTGGTGAGCTGGAGGAAGGTGAGCTCACCCAGCCCCGAGGAGAAGGAGGCGAGTGAGATTCCCAACAGACGCCCGTTCACGCCCGGGGAGAGCGCGACAATGAGGATGCCGCCGAAGCTAATTGCTGTGCAGAAGCCCACCCGGCGGCGGTACTGGATCTCGCCGGTCGAGATGAGCGGCCAGCACACCTTGGCCTGCTGTCAGCTATTAGAGTGCTTCTTGGCTCACAATAAGGGCCGGGAAGATGTTGAAGAAGGCGACGATGCCCTTGGGCGTCGTGGCGGGCACCAAGTCTAACGCCGCGCTGAGGATGATCACGTAGAGGACTGTGTGAGCTCGCGGTAGACTGCATGGGACTTACCATTGTTCAGCAGCCCAAATGTCATGAACGCCGCGAAGAGGCGGCGGCGCGCGTTGCCCGTCGACGGGGGCCGGTCGTTCGCTTCCGTCAGCTCGGAGGGGCAGGTACTCACCGTCGATGAACGCGTCCACCTCATCGTCCTCGGTCAGGAAGGGGCGGTGGGGCGTCATGGGCATACGGGCGCTGAGGACTTGGAGCTCGTAAGGCGACAGGGTGAAGGTCCAAGGCGCCCAGAGTGCTGAGTGCCTCGGCCGTGTAGTCAAGAAGTCAAGATGTCCAACTGCAGGTGGCCAACGGCCGAAGTCGACCTCCACCTTGGCGTGCGAGAGTGTATGTGGGTGGATTGGATAAAGTCGTCGCCACGACGTCACCATTGCGGGGTTGAACGAAGTTGACGGGCTCACCTGGGCGGAAGGTAGCAGGGCCGGAGGAGAGGTGCGAGCTCATCAACATCCATCTCTCTCCCACTCATATCTCCTTTATCCTCGCACACTCTCTCTCACCATGGGTTGCGGGCACATCGAGCAGCTCGCTACCTCGCTCAAACCCCCCAACCCCTCCCAGCATGTCCACCGGTGAGCTCATTGCGGTTCCTGAATAAGCTGACAACAGCGAGGAGTGTACCCTCTGCTTCGATGGCCAGGTACGCGCCTCGACTCTCCTTGCTGACAGCAGGATGACCCCGCTGGCGTGCTGGTGTGTCTGCAATGCTTTAACGGTGGCTGCATCAGTGAGCGCAAGCATGCGTTCCTTCACTCGCAGAAGCGCGAGCACCCTCTCGGCGTGGTGATCAAGCGCACCCGCAAGGAGCAGAAGCAACGCGTAAGCGGTCCCGCGGCGGTGCTGACCTCAGGCCGACAGCGAGCCGCCCATGAAGAAGCTTGCGATCTCGGCGCCGAGCGACGACGAGCTGTACGACTTCACCACGAGCATCCGCTGCTTCGCGTGCTCGCCTGTCGGCGAGGCCGTCCAGTCCGACCACCCCGCCGTGAGCTACATAAGCCTCGGCACAGCTAACAGCAGGTGGTGAACACCGTGAACGGAATCATGAAGGCGCTCTCGTCGGCGCAGCAGTCAGAGGTCAAGGCTTGGGAGGAGGAGATTCATGCTTGCGAGCACGCCCTCACGCTCCAGCAGGAGCCGCTCATCGTCCCCGGGGAAGGTGAGCTGACCTCACTCCCTCGAGCTGACACCAGTCTCCCAGCAGTGCACTGAGTGTGACCTCACGTCCAACCTCTGGCTCTGCTTGTCGTGCGGTCTCGTCAACTGCGGTCGCCAGCAGTTCGGCGGCCTGGGTGGCAACGGCCACGCGCTGCAGCACTTTGAAGACACTGGCCACGCGCTTGGCGTCAAGCTCGGCACGATCACCCCCGAGGGCGGTGGTGACATCTACTGTTACTCATGCGACGATGCCAAGCTCGACCCCGAGCTTGCTTTCCACCTCTCCACCTTCGGCGTTAACATGCTCAGCCAGTCCAAGACCGAGAAGTCGATGACGGAGCTGGTGAGCTCCGCGCCGCGCAGCATTACCTAACGACCAGCAACTCGAGCACAACCTCAAGTTCGACTTCTCGATGACGGGTGACGACGGCAAGGAGCTCCAGCCCCTCTTTGGCGAGGCGCTCACGGGCCTCAAGAACCTCGGGAACAGCTGCTACATGGCGTCGGTCATGCAGGGCCTCTTCTCCATCCCCGCCTTCCGCAGCCGCTACTTCACTGAGAACGCGCAGCACCACTTCCAGACCTGCGAAAAGCCGCTGCCCGCCGACTGCCTCGAGTGCCAGATGCTAAAGCTCGCGGACGGGCTGCTCTCTGGCCGCTACTCGGTGCCGGCCCGCGCGCCTCCCGTCGCGAACAGCGAGTTCGAGCTACCCGAGGCGCCCAAGTTCCAGGAGGGCATCCGCCCTGCGCAGTTCAAGGCGCTCATCGGCAAGGGCCACGAGGAGTTCTCGACCATGCGCCAGCAGGACTCTGAGGAGTTCCTCCAGCACCTCCTTGATCGCCTGCGCGCTGAAGCCAAGCGCCACGGCCGCAGCGAGGAGCTTGAGGCGACGAGCATCTTCCGCTTCGGCATGGAGCAGCGCCTCCAGTGCGACGAGTGCCGTAGAGTCGGGTACAAGGTTGACGGCGTCGACCTCGCCTCGCTCCCCGTCGAGGCGGTAGAGTTAGGTGTAGATGAGGACGGCAAGAAGCACTTCCAGCCAGTCACCCTCGAGTCGTGCATCGACGCGCTCTGTGCTCCGGAGGAGCTCACCGACTATGCGTGCAGCAGCTGCAACAAGAAGGTCCGCGCAGAGAAGTAGGCTTTGAATGTTTGATGGTAAGCTGACAGGCAGGACCATCAAGTTCTCGACGTACCCCGATCTCCTCGTGTTCCACATGAAGAAGTTCCAGCTCGTCAACTGGATGCCCACAAAGCTTGGTCGGTTGACCCTACGTGTCGTCGACTGACCACAGACATCCCTGTCCAGGTCCCCGACGCGCTTAATCTCGACAAGTACCACGGCACGGGCCGCCAGCCCGGAGAGGCCGAGTTGGATGTCGAGGCGGCCGCTGCACAGCCCGAGTTCAACGCCGCCGCCATGGCGCAGCTCGAGGCGATGGGCTTCCCCACCATCCGCTGCCAGAAGGCGCTGCTCGCGACCGGCAACTCGGACCCCGAGGCCGCCATGAACTGGCTCTTCGAGCACATGGAGGACCCGGACATTGACGCGCCTATTCAACCTGCCGGCGGCGCGGCCCGCGGCCCCGAGCCTTCCCCGGAGCAGATCTCAATGCTGTCCGACATGGGCTTTACCCCGGCTCAGGCGCGCAAAGCGCTGCGTGAGACTGTGAGTTATGCGGACGCCTTCTGCTTACCCATGCAGGGAGGAAGCGCCGATGCGGCTGTCGAGTGGCTCTTCTCCAACCCGGGGGACATGGGCGAGGAGGCTGCGTCCGCTTCCCCGGCTGCTGGCGACAGCTCCTCCACACCCAACGTTGGCGGCTCGGCACTCCTGCCTGCCAACTACCGTCTTAAGGCCTTCATCTCGCACAAGGGCCCGTCGGTGCACTCGGGACACTACGTCGCGACGATCCGCCAGCCCCAGGCCGGAGTCTCTGGCTCCTCGGAGCCGCAGGACGAGTGGGTCCTCTTCAACGACGAGAAGGTCGCGCGCGCCGCCCCCCACGGCGGCGAGGACATGCGCTCCTTGGCGTACCTGTACATCTACGAGCGCGTCTAGCCGACAGCGCTGAGATTCCCTCCTTCCTTCTCTCTTCTCGACCGATGTTGAACGTTAGGAGCATTAGCATGGCGATGTGTGCATGGTGATTGTACAGTGATGAATGGTTATCGGATGCCGTCGTACATGCGGAAGCGCAGGCTCTTGAACCCGCGCGACCTGTCCTGCCCGAGCTCGACGAGCGCAGGGCCATCGGGCAGGCCCTCGTTTAGCCCCGGCTCGTCGGCGGCCTTGGCCATGGGTCTAAAGTCAGCTCGGTAGATGCTGGAAGCTCACTCGGGCGGCCCAAACACCTTGAGGCCGCGCACATGCGTGTCCTTGCCGTTCATGTGGTTGGCGACTATGACGATGCGGAGGTGGTGTGCGGGGATCGGCGGGCCCTCGACCGCGCCATCGGCGTCCATCGGCCGGAGGGGGATGACGATCCACCCGTCCGGCTTGTGGAACTCGGTATACCGCACCTCCTGGAGATCGTGGACGCCCGTCCCGGCGCGGATACTCAGCCGGGAGGGCGTGTACGAGTCGTCTCGCCGGTGCGAGGTGAGGAGGGCGATTGACTGGGGTCAGCTCAACGGATTCGAAGCTGGGGAAGGGACGCACTGAGATAAACACGCGCTTCGGGAACGACAGGTCGATGGCGTGCGGCTGCGGCCCCTCGGATCTGCGTTAGTGGAGACGTGGAATGACGCACTGCCAGAACGTCCCGTCGTTGTCGTCGCGGAGGTTGTCGACGCCAAAGCCGTATTTGTGGGACGAGACGGACCACTGCGCGAGCCGGCCGAGTTCGGGGCGCGTGGGCGCGATGGCGGAGGCGAGGTCGGGGACGCCTTGGGTAGTTTCCTCTTCTTCGTCCATGTCGACGAGTGAGGTGGCGAGCTGGAGGAGAGGGAGAGAGGGAGAGAGTGTAAACAACAACCCGCCCAGCTTCCGCACAGGCATTCAGGCGGCCATTAGGATCCGTGCTTTAGCTGATTAAGAATTTGTAATGGCTGGTCGGTGACGTCGGGATTGAATGTGCCGATGATTGCCGTGTGGCGACTCCAACTCTCCTCCTCGGATCACAGGGTTACTACTCCCTCTTCAACTCTTGACTCGGCCCACTTGCTCTCGCATGCCATCGCCATGAACCCCTCACAGTAAGGCAGCAGCAGGACCTGCTGACCCAGATCACACCCCATCGCGGGCGACTACGACTACCACGTCGCGCCGTCCGACGACGGGAGCATCTACGAGCTCCCCGTTCTCGAGGGGGACTTCACCCTGCGCGCGGTGGTCGTCGGCCTCGGCGTCGGCGTGGTCCTGTGCATGACCAACATCTACTTTGGTCTGCAGACGGGTGAGCCCCACTTCGTCCAAGCTGATGGCAGGCTGGGTGTCCATGATGTCCCTGCAGTCCGCGCTCCTCGGCTTTGCCATCTTCAAGCTCCCCTCCGTCCTCCCCCGCCTCTTCCCCGCCTCGCGGCCGCTCACGCCCCAAGAGAACGTCGTGCTCCAGACCACCGCCGTCGCGACGGGCACGATGCCCCTCGCCGCCGGGCTGGTGGGCATCATCCCCGCCCTGGGGATGATGTCGCAGGAGATCGACGGGCGCGACCCCATCGTCCTCAGCTACCTCCATCTCGTGATCTGGTGCCTCGCGGTCGCGTTCTTCGGCGTGTTCCTCGCCGTGCCCCTCCGCCGTCAGGTCATCATCAAGGAGAAGCTCGTGTTCCCCTCTGGCACCGCGACGGCGCAGCTCATCGCGCTCCTCCACCGCGCGCCGCCCGTCCAGGTCGGGGCGGCCGCGCTCACCACCCCCGCGGGGGGGCGGTACGAGCGCCTCCGCACCAGCATGGACGGGGACGACGAGGACAAGGCCGAGGACGCGATCTCCGGGGCTGGGTGGTGGGCCCTCGGGTGGAGCTTCGCCGCCTCGGGCACGATTACTGTACGCGCCGGAAATAGCTCTGCTGACACTAGCTCCTGTCCTTCCTCTTCCCCGTGACGTTCGCGCTGCCGATCTTCGACATCCTCTCCTACCCGTTCGGGACGAGCCTCGCCGCCTCCTGGATGTGGTGGTTCACCCCCTCCCTCTCGTACATCGGGCAGGGGATCATCATGGGCTTCCCGGTCACGATCTCGATGAACGTCGGCATGCTCGTGGGGTGGGCGGTGCTCTCCCCGCTGGCCAAGAAGAGTGGTTGGGCCCCCGGCCGCGTGAGCAGCAGCACGGACGGCGCGCGCGGCTGGATCCTCTGGGTCGCGCTGGCGATCATGATTGCCGAGAGCGTAATTTCGTTGATGCCCATCACGGCGCAGTATGCGCGCGGGCTCTGGCAGCGGCGCGAGGAGGCCGAGGCGCGCGCGCGCGTCTTCGCCACCCCCGACAGCCCTGACGAGGCCGCCGAGCGCGACGGGTACATGGACATGCCGGAGGACGGTGAACCCGAGCACGAGCCGCCCGAGCGCCTCGTCCCGGGCTCGTGGGTGGGCTTTGGGCTCATGGCGAGCGGCGTCCTCGGCGTCTGGGGCGTGTGGTACGTCTTCGGGTCGGACGGGATCCACCCGTGGGCGACGGCGCTGGGCCTGGTTCTAGCCTCGGTGCTCGCGCTCATCGGCGTGCGCGCCCTCGGCGAGACGGACATCAACCCCGTCTCGGGCATCGGCAAGATCTCCCAGCTCCTCTTCGCCGTCCTGCAGCCGGGCAACGTCGTGGCCAACGTGATTGCCGGCGGCGTGGCCGAGGCCGGCGCGCAGCAGGCCGGAGACCTCATGCAGGACCTCAAGACGGGACACCTGCTGCGCGCGTCCCCGCGCTCCCAGTTCTACGGGCAGCTCATCGGCTCCCTCGCCTCCGTGTTCGTCAGCACGGCCGGGTACAAGTTCTACACGTCGGTGTATACGATCCCTGGGCCCGAGTTTGCCGTGCCCTCCGCCGGCGTGTGGCTCAACCTCGCGCGCCTGCTCAACAACGGCCACCTCCCGGACCACGTCGTCCCCTTCATGATCATGTTCGGGGGCGCCTTCTCCCTCATCGCCGTCGCGAAGATCATGCTCGCGCGCTCGCCAAACCCCACCCTCGCCGCGGCCGTGGGCTCCCTCCCCTCGGGCATTGCCTTCGCTATTGGCTTCCTCAACTCGCCGAGCTTCTCCCTCGCCCGCCTCATCGGCGGGTACATTGCCTACCGCACGGCGCGGGCCTCGCGGACGGGCGAGACGCCGCTCTTCGCCATCGTCGTCGCGAGCGGCTTCGTCCTCGGCGAGGGTGTGCTCAGCATCCTCAACCTCACCCTCGCGTCCCAGGGCTACGGCGCGCTCAGCTGCTTCGGCTGCAACCTCGGCGGCGGGGGGTACTGCACCGGCGGGTGTTAATTGTCGGGGTAGACTTGTCAGGTACTAGAGCAAGATATATTCAATGCATCAAAGCTTGCCCCAGCGGCGCAGGACGCGGTCCTCGACTCCATCCCCCACCCAGGTGTATAGCCCGTCCGAGATGGCGAGGTTCTCCACCTCGGCCTTGTACAGCTTCTTGAAGTCTGGCGCGGCGGGGCCGACGGTGGGCGGGCCGCCGGCGCCCGAGAGCATCGCCATGGCGTTGGAGTCGCGCGCGTCTGTCGCGGCTGGTGTCAGCTCGACCCTTTCGCGAAGCTCACAGTTCTCCTGGCCCAGGATGAGCTTGAACACGCCGTTCAGGCCGAACAGGTTGAGGAAGTACCACGACAGCGCGGACACCCAGCGCACGTTCAGGTCGGGCATGGCAATGTCGCGCGCAAACAGGCTCTTGAACCCGAGCGTGAGGGGGAAGGGGAGCTTAACTGCGGTTAGCTCGACGAAGACACCACAGCTATTGGTGACGCACTCAGGATGTAGCCCGAGAAGAAGACGTTGATGTACTGCATGATGAGCATGTTGGGGACCATCATGACGGCCTGCTTCTTCATGCCCTCCATCATCGTGTCCATGTTTCCGGGGTCGAAGGGGTTCTGCGGGCCGTCCGTCTCCACCTCGGGTTTGAGGTACTCGCCGGTCGCGAGGGAGGACGCCGTGCTCGACGAGAGGGCACGGTACTGCTCCGGGTGGAGGGGGGAGAGGGGGGCGGATTGGCGCAGAAGCTGGGCGCGCCCGAGTCCGCGTCTGGTGTGAGCGACGAGCGCAGCGGCGAAAAGGAGAAGGGGTGGGCGGGGTGCAGTGCAGCTGTCTGAACCACTCGAGCTGCAGCCGAGCTGCAGCCGGCATGGGAGGAAGATCGCGAGACATCCCGCCCGCCTCCGGTAACGCCCGCCCCCTCGCACTACACTCACTGCTCGCGGACCGCCGCCTTGGGCTGCTTCTGCGGCGAGCCCGTCATCAACACGGTCACGTAGTGCCGGAGGATGCCGACAAGCACCATGATCGCGGTAATGGGCACGAGCACCCAGTCGCGGATCGACGGGTCGAGGTAGAGGTTTTGTCTGCGTAAGCTACTCCCACGGCAATATAAGCTTACTCTCTAACAGTCGACATGGCGGCCGCGGCAGACATGGTGACGACGAGGTGGAGATGGTGGACGAGGTTGAACGCGTTGGACCGAGTGACACCTCGCCGGCCCGTCACCGACGTCAGCCATTAGCGGGAGTATATTTAAATTCACCCCCTTAGAAGTCCTTATCACCCCAGGCACGGCGCAAATACCGACCGCTTGAACTGGCCCAAGTAATTTCGACAGCCCGACTCGACCTTCTCTGTTGACACTCTACAACTATGCGCAGCCTCACACCAACAACAGTACAGGTTGCGTCGGTGGCCGCGTCGTCTCATGGACGGCGGGGCGCCGCGCTCGCCGTCGACCCCGAGAGCGGGAACGTATACGCCGCCGTCGAGCGGATCGAGGATGGCGAGGTGCACGTCGAGATTGTGCGCCTCGAGGGCCTGGATGCCGGGGGCGCGTTCGCAGACGTAAGACGACTCGAGAGATAAAACTGACGCCAGGTGGTCGCGTCGTTCTCGTCACCCGTGCTCGCGCCGTTCGAGCGGCCCGAGGGCGCGCCGCAGACGCTCAGCGTGCAGTACTTTGCCGACGACCGGAGCGTGATTGTCCTCCTCGCCGGGGGAGATATCGCCGTGCTGCAGCTCGAGGACCCCGAGTTGGGGGTCGTGTTCGAGGTGGTGGGGAGCATTGACAGCGGGATCAAGGCCGCCGCGTGGTCGCCCGACGATGAGCAGCTCGTGCTCGTCGATGGTGAGTAGAGTACAGCCCAGATTAGGCTGATCGCAGGCGACGACAATCTCGTGTGCATGACGCGATCCTTTGATACGATCTACGAGGGCCCGCTGCGCTCCGACGACTTCGGCGAGGACAAGTTCATCAACGTCGGGTGGGGAAGCGAGGGGACGCAGTTCCACGGCTCGCTGGGGAAGAAGGCGCTGCTCGCCGCGCAGGAGAGCGCCAAGGCGCCCAAGCCGAAGGCCTTCGCGCACCCCACCGACGACGGCCTCCCCCGCATCACGTTCAAGGGCGACGCGGGCTACTTTGCCGTCTCGAGCCTGGACCCCTACCCGTCCAGCGGGGCGCGGCGGCAGGTGCGCGTGTACTCGCGCGACGCGGCGAGCGGGTTCGCGCCGCGGCTGAGCGCGACGAGCGAGGCACTCGCCGGCCTCGAGGGTCCGATTGCGTGGCGGCCTGTGGGGAACGTCATCGCCGGCCTTGTGCGGTATGGGTACGAGGGCGGCGGGGAGGGGCGGCGGGGGCGGTGGGACGTGGCCATGCTCGAGCGCAACGGGCTGCGGCACGGCGGGTTCGAGCTCCGCGAGGCCGAGAAGAGCTGGGAGGGCGCGCATGTCGTCGACATGGCGTGGAACGCCGAAAGCGAAGTGCTCGCCATCTGGCTGAGGCGGGAGGAGGGGGACACCGTCCAGCTCTGGACGATGAAGAACTACCACTACTACCTCAAGCAGGAGATTGTGCCGGGCGCGGCGAAGCGCTTCGTTGCCGTCCGCTGGCACCCCGAGGCGCCCATGTCGCTGTACCTCATCGGCGAGGGTGAGCTACCAGCGTCCCAGGAGCTGACAGCAGACCACGTCCAGGTGCGCTCGTTTGTGTGGGACACGTACGCGGCCCGCCTCCCCGTGCCGGAGGACACCGCGACGGTTGCCGTCGTCGATGGAGGTGAGCTAAGATGTGTCCTAAGCTGACACTAGACCGCCTCCTCATCACGCCCTTCCGCACGCAGAACATGCCGCCGCCCATGTCGGCGTACCAGATCTCGCTCCCCGGCCAGGCGTTGCACGTCAGCATGTCGCCGACAGAGGATGCGCTCGCGGTCCTGACCTCCTCCGGCATGGTGCAGGTCTGGGACCTCGCCACCTCCCTCCCCGAGGCGGGTGCGTCGCGTCTGCGCGCGGGCGGCAAGGTCTCGGCGCCCAAGCTGCGGTGGGAGCGCAACCTCGCCCCCGAGGGCGAGTTTGTCCCGAAGCAGGTCGCGCTCGGCGGGGACGGCACGGTCGCGGCCCTGTTCTGGGGCGACGGGCCTGACGGGGCTGTGCTGCGCCGCGCCGACGCCAATGAGGCGGGCACCAGCGTGCTCCACGACACGGACTGGGTGCTCTGGGAGCGCGAGGCGGGCTTTGTAGTCGTCGACCGTGACGGCATCCTGCGGAGCGGTAAGCGGCAAACTCAACCCGAGGGGGGGCTGACGGCAGTGGACGAGGCGCAGGGCATCCACGTAGCGCTGTGTGCGCGCCCGGCGGCAGTGGCGATCGCGGCCGGGACGCGCCTCGTCTTCGCCCTCTCGGACAGTGGACGGCTGCATGTCGGCTCGCTGGGGCAGCGCGAGTCGGCCCTCCTCGCCTCGGGCGTCACCTCGTTCACCCTCACCCCCGACTTTTGCATCTACACCACAACCCAGCGGAGTTTCTATGCCCCCCTGTTCTCCGTGGCCGCGATTCTGGCGGGCGAGAGCCTCGAGAGCGTCAAAGAGCGCGAGTGGGACGAGCGCCGCGTCGAACGCGGCGCACTCGCCGTCGCCGCGTGCCCGAGCAACATGGCTCTCGTGCTCCAGATGCCCCGCGGAAACCTTGAGACCGTGTATCCCCGCCCACTCGTGCTGGCCGTCGTGCGGCGCGACATCCTCGCGTTCGTCCAGATCATGTACGGGGGAGAAGCTGACAACCAGGGAAGAGTACCGCGCCGCCTTCCTCACGTGCCGGAAGCACCGTCTCGACCTCAACATCCTATACGACCTCGACCCGCAGCGGCTGATGGGCGCGCTCCCCGCCTTTGTGAAGCAGCTCCCCGAGCCAGACTACCTGAACCTCTTCGTCTCGCAGCTCAAGTAGGTGTGAATTGTAGTCCAACCTAACCGCAGCCCCGACGACACCTCAGTGGAGCTGTACAAGGACCTGAAGCGGGACGCGGCGCGCGCCCCAGTCCCCAGCACCAAGGTGAACGATCTGTGCGATGCGCTCCGCGCCCTCGTCGAGTCGGACGTGGTCAAGTACGTCGAGACGATCCTCACCACCCACGTGTGCAAACAGCCGCCCGACTACGAGGCCGGCCTCCGCGTGCTCTTGCAGGTGCAGAAGGAGCACCCCGAGATTGCGCAGGAGGCGATAAAGTACATCATTTTCCTGAGCAACGTCAATCAGCTCTTCGACGTTGCGCTGGGTATGTACGACTTCCAGCTGGTCCTCATGGTCGCGCAGTACTCGCAGAAGGTGAGCTGTTTCGTAGTCGTGGAGCTCACACCAGGACCCGAAGGAGTACCTGCCCTTCCTGCGCGAGCTGCGGGCGCTCGACACGCATGAGCAGCGCTTCCGCATCGACGACCACCTGGGCCGCCGCGAGAGCGCACTCCGGAATATCCATGCCGCCGGCCCGTCGCGGTTCGACGACGCTGCGTCGTACCTCTCGCGGTACGAGCTGTGGGACGAGGCGTTCCGCCTGTACGACGGCACGGACGAGCTGCGGACCGTGCAGGACCTGTACGGCGACTACCTGTACGACAGACGCGAGTTCCACGATGCGGCCATCTGTGAGTGTCTGATGGGAGGGCAGTGGGCGGTGGGAGGGGTGAAGGCGGGTGGGATAGGGCGGGCGTTGCAAGCAATCTGGCCCTCGGTGATCTCGCGATCCGGCTTTGGTGATCTCGCTGTCCGGCGTTGGTGATCCTGCGATCTGTTCTCGGCGATCCCGCGACGATGGCCACACGGACATCCGGCTTGCTACTCGGCCCCCTCTTGCCAACTCCACACAACCCTCCCCGTCATGCTCAGCCCACTGACGCCCAGCGTACACACTCGGTGGACAGCGTGACAAGGCGCTCAAGGCGTACGAGAAGGCGCACGCGTGGAGGGAGCTGTTCACGCTCGCGCGCGAACTCGAGACGCCCCCCGAGGCCATCGCCTCAATGGTGGAACGTGTGTCCTCCTATCTGATTTCGAGAGGGCGTCATGCCGAGGCGAGTCAGGTGCTGATCGAGTATGCGGAGGATGTGGACGGCGCAGTCGATGCGCTGAGCCGAGGCGCTGAGTTTGCGGAGGCTTATCGTCTTGTGAGTGATCCCGGGACATGCGTATCACGCATGCCCATGCCGGACACGCACTCTTGCGGTGTTCCGGTGCGGAATCTGACTGATGCCAGGCGTCACGCCATGCGCGCCCGGACCTTGTGGACGACGTCATCACCCCCGCGCTGGAGGAGGCGCAGGAGGCGCTCACTGAAACGCTCGAGGAAATGGACGAGCAGCTGGACAAGGAGCTGCGCCGCCTGGATGAACTGCGAAACATTCGCAAGACGGATCCTGGTGAGTAACGCCTCGGTCTGGACGGTCGGGCAGATCTCGCCGGGGCTCTCGCCGGGCAGGGGGCTGATCGCAGACGCATTCTATCTCGTCGAGAACGATGTGGATCTCGAGAACGTGGACGTGGCGACCAATGCCACCACCGTGGCAACGGCGTTTACTCGGTACACCGTTGCGCCCACGACCGCGTTCTCGCAGTCGACCCGCATGACTGGGTGAGTCGAGTTCAGGTATACCGCAGCGGGCCTGGAATGGAATGAGCGATTTTCGAGGAATGCGTACCGGAAGTGTGGGCCGGTTTCAACGCTGGCCATGACGCTCGCCGTCAGGCGGCCGCCGGCAGCAGCCTCGTCACAGCTCCACCGTGTCCTCGGGCCGGGGGCATGCATGCTAGCGCTCCACGATGACGCCGCTAACGACAGACAAACGACGCGCTCGAAGAACCGGCCGTCGAAGAAGCGGCAGGCCGGACGCAAGGGGACGGTGGACGAGTACGACTACCTCGTGGCAAGCATAGGACGTCTGGTCAAGCGTGTCGACGACAAGAGCGGTACGTGTCGCTGCGCCCGCGAAGCTAACGGATCAGGGGAGGCTCTGTCCCTCCTGCGCCCGCTCGCGACGTCGCCCCACCGCGACCTCGCGTCCGACCTGCAGAAGGCTGTTATCACGCTGCGGGAGAAGCTGGCGCGTGCGCTCGACGACGCGTGGTCCGACCGCGAGAGTATTCTGGACGGCGTGGAGAGCTCGGGCGGTAACGGGCTGGGCGGGGACGCCACGGCCGCGCGGGCGCTGGAGCGCCCAACCGTGGGGCCGTGGAAGGGGCTCGCGAGACTTGTGTAGAGATGCGATCTCCGCACTGCAGCCGGATGGGTCGATGAGCCAGAACGCGGAAGATCCTAGCGAGGGGGAAGCGGGCGATGAGGGGCGAGGGGCACGCGAGGGGCAGAGGAGGTCGCGGGGCGTAGGGGCAAGTCTGCGTGTGAAGAGATGAGCGCCTGTCCAAACACTTGCACACTGTACACTCATGAGCGTGTCCTGTCCTCACGTGGCCCGAGGACGGTGAGCACACTGCAGCTCCACAACTCGTCGCGCCTGGCGCCTCGGTACAAGGGCGGAACGCAATTTAGCGATCTGCCAATCGGGCGGGGGGGCAAGCGACGAGGGACGAGGGATGAGCATCACAAGGATGTGCGCGAGCAGCAGGGGCCAACGTCGGGGGCGGGGGCGGGCGGGGGCGACGAGCAAGTAATCAGGCGTGGCGGGGGCAGCGAGCGACGAGGGTGCTTGTTTACCGCACCCACCCGATCGCCCGCGCTGGGGATCACCAGGCGCCCTCGTAACCGGGACGAGGTGGCCAGACGAGGAGAGAGAAGAGAGGAGAGAGGAGAGAGGAGAGAGGAGAGAGGAGAGGATAGCTTGGAGCCCGGAGGGGGCAGGGGGAGCGACCAAACGGTCGTCAGCATCTCCAGAGGTGACTCGTGACCGAGTGTCGCCACCTCGCTACCTGATCCCTCGTCCTCGACGACGTAGGCACTAGAAAAACGCGCTTGACAGCTGACACCTTGCTCTCTCTCTGTCTCTCTGTCTCTCTCCATCCCTCATTCCTTCTCTCATCCGTATTCCAGACGCAACGTGTATATCATTGTACACACAGCGTCATCCTCTTGCACCTCTTTCATCGCTTCATCTTCAACCTTTCGCCCTCTTCCTTGTTCCCCTCCTTCTCTCCGCCTCCCCCACCCGACCGCCTTCTTCTCAAACATCTCGCCCTCTCCTTGCTCCCCCACCCTCTCTCTCCACAGACGGCCTCGGCCTCGGCCTCCCCGCATCCGCAGTCTGGCCCGTGGCGTCTCCGGCTCCATTATTATCCACAAAAGCAGTACAAATCTCTCATCTCCAACATCTCTCTCCATCTAAAAGGCCAGTCAACCTCGCCACCTCACCTCACCTCCCCCACTCTCTCCCACCACTCTCTGCCATGCTCGACATCTGCACCCTCTCCGCGCCGGCCCTCACCGCCTTCCTCCTCCTCCCCTCGCTCCTCGGCCTCGGCACCGTCGCCACCGCCTCCCGCGGCAACCTCGCCGCCCTCCAGGCCGCCCCCCTCGCCGCGGGGAGCTTGGCAGGCCTCCTGCTCCTCCGCGAGCCCGACGCCAAGCTCATCCTCACCGTCGGCGCCCTCGCCGCCGTCCCCTTCCTCCTGGCGCTCGCTGTGCGCAAGCCCAAGTCCTCCCTCACCAACGGGCATGCCCCACCCCGCAAGGGTACGTCTAGCGGTTAGCGGCGAAAGGGGGGGCAAAATCTCCCCTACCCGAGCGGATCAGCGCGTCGAGATCTGGCCGGCGGCTGATCTCGTTTTACATCACCTGACATGCGCACACTACTCGTCCCCTGCAGTCTGCCTCATGACTGACACACAGACAAGCCCGCCCCCCTCAAGAGCATCGAGCGGCTCTCGCCTGCGCGCATCCGCACCCCGCCCACCCCCACCATGCCGTGCACCCCGACCGACTCGGACGGCGACTTCCGCCCCTCGTCGTATCTCGACAAGGTCTCGCTCGCGCAGTGCTCGCGGCCCTCGCGCTCCCCGCTCCCCATGAACCAGCTCGCGCCGTACCCCGCCACCCCCGTCACTGCCGTCAGCTCGGCCAGCACGAGCGCCGCGAGCACGCACAACAGCGTCCTCGCCGACGCGCAGGTCGCGCCGCCCCTCCTGCCCGCGCCCACGTTCGAGGAGGAGTTCGCGCGTTACGTCGCCCGCGCCGCCGCGCGGTCCACGCCCGAGGAGGCCCCCACCCCCTTTGGGTCGTGGCCCAAGGAGTGGCCTGTGATCTGGGAGGGGGCGGGGCTCGCACCCAAGGGGTGCTGGTGAGCCGTGCGCCACCCCCGCTTCGCCGCGATCATCCATCGCCACCGCCACCGCCATACCCACAGCACGTCCGGCTACGTCACGATCTCCCGGCCCGCCTCCGCCCACCGGCCCTCCGCACTCTCTGCACACTCCGCACACCTCTCACTACATAGAAGATCGCTCCCGCGTCGACACTACATATCCAAACTCATCCATTCCACACTGTGCTCGTTAGCTCGCGCTCGCAGTGTTTATAGAGAGCATCGGTTCGGAACGATATGCATTTGTGCCATATGCGCGGTTCTGTAAACTACGGGCCGGGGCATGAGTTGGAATGAGATGGAGACGGGTAGACGTTCAAGACACTGGGGTCACGAAAGAGACGAGCGAAAACGAAAGAGTTGCGAAGACACTGGCGGGCCCTTGAGATGGCGAATGACGAAGGAAATGTTGCGGGACAAGGTACGTTTGTTTGGACATGTGCGATGCTTGCAGACAGTTGGGAAGGGGACAGGCTAGAGGCGCTTGTTCATGGCGTGCGCCATGCTCATCTGGTTGGTGAGGCCCATGCCGCCGACGGGGGGCGGGGCAACGCCAACGCCGACGCCGACGCCCGGGCCCGGCTGGGGCCACTGGCCGAACGCCACGCCCGGCTGGTGCTTGAGGGGCGGCGGGGTGAACGCGCTCATCATCGGGCCGCCGATCCCCGGCTGTGAGAACTGGCCGAGGTGGGTGGGGACGATGCGGCGCGGCGCGCGCGAGCGCTGCTTGCGCATGCCGCCGCCATTGGCGTTGCTCCCGACAGCGGGGTTGAGGGCGCGCGACGCGACGCTGATGCTGGGCGAGCGCGTGCGGTGGCTCATGACCGAGCTGGGGCGCGAGCCGCCGAGCTTGGTCCCGCCGCCGAGGACGGTCACGTTGCCACCGTCGTACGGGGTGACGGTGGGCTCGTTGCGTGTGGGCGAGGGGTCGCGGCCGCGGTGCTCGTCCTTGTCCTCGGGGAAGAGGTCGGCCGAGCCGGGCCGCGAGGCCGGCGTCAGCAGCTGCTGAGAGCCCGTGTCGCTCGAGTCCGAGGCCGTAGAGCTCGTGCTCCCCTGCCCCTTGTGGCCGGGGCCGCGCGCCGACGCGGTGCGCGAGTGGTTGGGGCGCATGCCGGCGGCCGAGCTCGTGCGGCTGGGCGCGCGGAACGCCTCGTTCGGGTACATGGGGGAGGGCGAGTGCGGCGCGACAGGCGCACTCGAAACCGAGGCGGCGGACGGCGCGGGGGAGGGCGTGGGATGGATGTTCAGGAGGGAAGGGGCGCGGATGGGGATCGCCTTTGAGCGGAGCGGCGTAGCGGCGACGGGGGATGTCATCTCCGCCGCGGGAGTCGCGGTGTTGGGGCTCGCCTGCCAGATGACATGGTACGCCACTGCTCGTTAGCTGCGAAACGGCGAACAACAACTCACCCTTGCTGCGCTTGAAAAGATCAAACTCGGGCTCCTCCCATCCCCACCCTCCCCAGCGCCACACAACCATCCCCGGGTCGCACCACACCTCCCAGAGGTCGCTCTCGCCGTCGTCGGTCTTGCTCTTGCGCTGCTTGGCAATCGCCACGGTCCATGTCGCTGTGTTGATGCCATTAGCCCTAGCCGCGTCCTGGAGGACGGGCGGGAGGCCGTGGGGGCGGTCGGCGATGAGGGAGCGCGTGCCGGACCCAGAGGTCGGGACGCTCTCCTTCCACGTACGGGCGTAGAGCTTGGTGAGGGCGGTGGAGAGGTAGCTGCGGAGGCCCATGAGCTGTGCGTGCGCATAGTGCGGTGCGAGGGGTGCGACGAGGTGGTGCACGAGGGCCGAGACGGCGGATGCGATGGACGTGTCGAGCTGCAGCGCCTGGGGCGTGTTGGGTGTTGAGGCCGCGGCGGCCGGGAGCGCGGGGCTCGGCGGACGCGGCGGCGTCTGCTCGACTGGTGGGTCCATGATTAGATATGCGGCATGGGCTGTCGCCAAAGATTTAGGGCGGGGGTCGGGGGAAGGTGATAAACAAAGGCTGTGGGTGGCGGCGGCGAATATTTCAGCGCGCGCAAAGAGACAAGGACAGTGGGGGCTCGCGTGGGGTTGGGAGAGGAGTGGAGGATGTAGCTGGGTGTATCTGAGAGCAGTGACAGAAGACTGAGCAGTGATGAGGGAGGATGATGGAGATGCGAGGTGGATGGCGAGGTCTGACTGATGGATAGTGGCGGGAGAGGGGTGCGGCTGCGGCTGCGAGCCGCGAGCTGTGTCGCTAGTGGCGGGATCAAATAAAACACCAGCTCTTGCCCAAACAGGCAAGTCCGAACGGCATTTTGGCTCCGTGGCATCGAGCAGATTCTGCAAACAACTCGCACTGCCGGAGCACGGTGCCTCAATGCATGCGTCTCGTGTTTGCCGCTGGGCTGCAAAGGTAGCTGAGGCCTGGGAGGTGCATGGGCGAGATGGGAGGGTGTTAGAAGCTGCCGGGATCTAGCGGCAGACGCCCCCTCGGCGCCGTGGCGCTGCCGTGACGCCGAGCGCGACTGATTTCGGGCAGCGTTTCGCGGCATGCTGGAGCCGAGGGTGGTCCCCGATCGCGGAATATCAGGTACGCGCCGAGGCAGAGGTTCCAAGACAACTCAGTCGCGTCGGCCGGCACCCAAATAGCTCCGTCATCTTCCCACTGCATTCCATTCTACTACTACTACAACTAGGTGTACCACGTCGGCTCGGGCACCTCGTCGAGGAGGACGTAGCGACCGAGCTCGCGGTTCTTGTACGCGACCGGGTCGTGCAGGGTATGCGTGCGGACGTCGCGCCAGAAGCGGTCAAAGCCGACCTTGGACGCGGTCGCGCGCGCGCCCGTGACCTCGAAGAGGCCGGCGGTGACGCGAAGCGCCGTGTCCGTGTTGACGACCTTGACGGACGCGACGAGCTCGGCGAACTCGCCGCGCTCGCGCGGCGTGACCTCTGCCCTGGGCTTGGAAGTCAACGCTGAAGCCGCGGCCCCCGCCGTGTCGGTGAGCGCCTCGGCGGCGGCGAGGTGCGCGTAAAAGTTGCCGTACCGCTCCAGAATGTAGAACTCATCCGTCGCCTTGTCCTTGTTGTCGCCCCCGAAGGGCCAGGGGCGGGTGGTGGTGCTCGTGTAGCTCTTGGCGGTGGAGAGGGCGCCCTGCGCGATGCCGAGGTAGAAGTTGGAGAAGACGAGCTGGATGAGCGGGAGGAGGAGGGAGGGGTACGCGATGCCGAGGACGGCGGGGTCGGGCGTCTTGTCCTTCCACCCGAGGGCGGCGGACCAGGGCGCGCGCACGTCGCTGATGGTCGCGCTCCCGCTCTCCGTGAGGCGCAGGCCCACATTGTTCCAGTTGTACGCGAACTCGACGCCGGGCTGCCTCGTCTCCACGACGGCGAAGATGTGCTCCCCGCTCGCGACGGCGCCCTCGAGCACGAGCAGGTCCGAGATCGCCGCGCCCGTCGTAAAGTGCTTGAAGCCCGAGAACGCAATCTCGTCCCCCAGGTCCGTGATCTGGAGGTCGTTATCGCGCGGGTTCACCGCGCCCCCGATGTACCAGTTATTCTCGACGTAGAGCTTGTGCAGCGCGTCCGCCTGCGCCTCGGAGCCGACCACGTCCGCGATCTGGCTCCACAGCGTGTGGTAGCCCAGCAGCATGCCGATGCTCCCGTCGCCCTTGGCGACCTCGCGCGTCACCGCGTACCCGACGGACCAGGGCTGCCCGCCGCCGCCGTACTTTGCCCTTCCCAGGACCTTGAGCAGCCCCGAGTGCTTGAGAAGCGCGACCTCGGCGAGCGGGGAGGCGTTGGCCGCGTCGCGCGCCGTCGCGTCCTGCCGGAGCACGTCGGCGACCTCGCGCGCGCGCGCGAGCCACTCCGCCTCGGAGGCGGGCAGCTTGGCCCACTGCGCGGCGTAGGACTCGTATACGGCCGGGTCGGTCGCCTTGGGGGCCTGGTTCGTGATGGTCGTGGTTGTGTGGGGGTAGCTGAGCACCGAGGGGGCTTATTTATGCCGCGGAGCGAGTCAGTGGCCCGGGGCTGCCAGTGTCCGGCTCGGTTACCATCGGGACGGGACGCGCGCACGCGCTCCCGACGATCGATGAGGACATGTTCGCCATCGACGCGTTATCGGGGTGGCTGGCGTCGTCATCTTAGCGCGACTGTCTCAGCGCCGATGGCGTGGTGATCGCGTCAGTTCGAGCATCGAATCGCCACCAACGGTCCGAGCGTAGCGGGAGCAATTTGAGCTGAAGGCCGTCCACGTGGCATGGTGGAGGTGGAGGTGGAGGTGGAGGCATGGAGGTCGACCTCCGTACCTGTTCCAGATGTGGCGTCGCCACTGGCGCAGACGGACAGTTCCCCGTTGCTCATGGAGAGTTCATGCCGACCATGGTTTCTTGGAGGCCTACAGACAATTCTTCTTTCCCTTTCCCCCTCTCTCCGTTGCTCCAGCGGGCTTTAGGCTCGAGGCACGTCGCATCAAGCTGGCATTAGAAGCCATGACGACTCCTCCGCAACCCATCACCCGCCGCTTTACAGCTCCTCCCCCGCCCCAGTTGCCTTGCACTCCCGTTCCTTGATGGTGCGGACTGGGTATGAGCAGCAACGGTATGAGCGGCGGCGTGCCTGTGCCGTGGGGCAGCTGGTCTTGGCGCCATCACAGCACGTGCCGCTGTCTCCGAGCCCTCACTGTGTGGGATGGCGAGGTCGGCCGAAGGTGCGGGGGAGATACGGTGCCTGCTGCCTCCAAAGAGGCACACCAAGCGTAAAGCAAGCCGGAGCGCGCCGTAAGAAAGCCTTGGCGTCGACAACCGTGTCCTCAAGGGTGTGACGCGACGCGGCACCACAACTGATCGATGGAGCATTTGACGTCAGACCATGGCGGAGGCCTTTCATACCACTACCTAGGGACGCCGTTCATTCCACCGCCACACTCAGCCCGTGTCACACCGCGGGAGGCCCGGCACGTCCTCGGCCATGTGGGCGTACGGGACCCAGCACTTGTCGCGGTCGT
Organism: Cutaneotrichosporon sp. PK4640; assembly: GCA_023630115.1. Taxonomy (NCBI): domain Eukaryota; kingdom Fungi; phylum Basidiomycota; class Tremellomycetes; order Trichosporonales; family Trichosporonaceae; genus Cutaneotrichosporon; species Cutaneotrichosporon sp. PK4640. The sequence goes on along the minus strand of JAMALN010000288.1, from coordinate 3,194 downwards.
TGAAGAACCAGAAGTTGCCCTTGTCCGAGCCGCCGCCGGCGTCCTGGCCCGTGGTGTAGCACGAGGTGGGGAAGCTGCGGCCCGCGTAGAGGATGAAGGCGTCGGTCATGACGCCGTCGTCTACGCTGGGGTGGATGTAGCAGGCGGTCGAGTGGCGGATCCAGCCTGTGCCCCTGCGTTGGAGGGCGGGGGCGGCGAGGGCGAGCGGGAGGAGGGCGAGGAGCTTCATGGTGGGAGTTTGTGGCGGGGGAGGGAGGGAGGCGCTGGTTTATAACCCGCTCTACTTCATGTCGGCAGGGCCGTGCAGAAGTCACGACCGGTATCCAAGGCCCTCGTGTGCAGCTGACCGCTCCACACCTAGTGCTGGCCTCACAGCAGAGGCACCACCCACGACTTTGCCTTGGCGCGGGCGCCTCAATCGTGGGAGGCCCTCGCCATATAAGAGCGGCGGTGGCCTAGTGAGAGCCGCACCCCGCATCGCCCATCGCACCATGAAGCTCGCCCTCGTACTTCCATTCGCCATTGTCGTCCTCGCCGGCACAGGCCCGAGCAACGGCAGAGGCGGTGTCATGATCACCTCGTACTGCTACTCCGGCCCCAACAAACAGGAGCGTGCGCCCGGCAGCGGCATCGTGTGGTCCGGCACCGTCATGGACGTGACCTGCTACGCACCGGGGGAGAAGGTCGGCCAGGACCACATCGACCTCTGGTACTTCACCGTGTATGGGTGCTGGATGCCTCACGCCGTATTCAACCAAGCCAACGGCCCGATCATGGGGCTCCCCCCATGCTAGATAGGTGGTATGAATGGCTCGTGGCAGTAAACAGTGCCCTCGTATTAGTACATCGCCTCCTACGCCTGAATCCCCAGTAGCCCCGCTGCCGCATGCACCCCCACCCGGGTCTCCACCACCCGGCCCAGCCGGTGCGCGAGCAGCACCGCGAGCACGTGCTTGCACTGCTGTCAGCTGCCACCAGTGTCTTAGCTCACGAAAATCTGCCGCCCATCAAGCGCATTGAACGCCCACCCCGTGCAGGGGCAGTACATGTGTCGCAGCCGTTCGGCGTTGGCGCGGAGACGAGCGTCGTTGGCTACTTTGGCCTGGGCCTCCTTCTCTTCCGCTGCCTTCTGTTTGGCGGATTGAGCGGCTTCGTCCTCCTCCTTGTCGGTGGGAGCTGGAGTTTCCGGAGGCGAGGGTGGAGAGGCAGAGGGAAGGTCGAGGTAGAGCGTATATGGCGCGCCCGAGGACGACGAGACCTGGGATCAGCTTCGCGATGCACGAAAGGGAGCTGACCTGAAACATCCCCCGTCCCCCAAGGTCTATCCGCACCACTTGGATCAGCTAAAGAACCTGCCAGGAGCTTACTCACCCTCCCGCCGGTCGACGAGCTGCAGCGCGCTCATGAGCATCGGCCCAAAGACGGAATGGAGCTGGAGGAGGGCCGTGTCTGTGGTCAGCTCACCCAGGCGCCGAAGCTGACCATTATCGAGCGGCGAGTCGAGGAGCGTCGCGGCGAGATGCAGGAAGTGGGGTGAGGGGTCCATCTTTGGCTTGGATGAGAGATGGGAGAAAGCAGAAGGATGGTCGTGTCAACTGGCACACCTCCACCACCCAGCAGAGTGGGGCCCACTTATCCGGCCCCCCGATAAGAGCAAGGTGACCAGTTGGCCACCCGAGCTTGCACACAGCCTCCATCACACCACCCACCATGAACCGCGTGAGTAGCTCGGGCTGGGCTGGACTCCACGGAGATGGTAGCCGGCTGGCTTCGCTTTGCTCGCCGCCCGCGGCTGACCCCAGATCTTCGGCACCAACAAAGCGCGCCCAAAGCCGTCGCTGACCGACGCGATCGCGTCGACCGACACGCGCATCGGCGGGATCGAGGTCAAGATCAAGAAGCTCGACAACGAGCTCGGCGCGTACAAGGCGCAGATGGCCAAGCTGCGCGATGGGCCGGGCAAGGTGCGTCGGCGGAGGGTACGGGGTTGGGAGTGGCTGGAGTAGCGCCTCCCCACTCGCTCTCCGCAGCTCGCTCGCTTCGCAAGCTCGCTCGCGCTCACACCAGACCGCGATCCAGCAGCGCGCGCTCCGCACGCTCAAGCAGAAGCGGATGTACGAGGAGCAGCTGAACCAGCTGCAGCAGCAGACGTTCAACATGGAGCAGGCGGCGATGACGACCGAGAACCTCAAGAACACGATGGCGACGGTCGACGCGATGCGCATCGCCAACAAGGAGATGAAGAAGCAGTACAAGGGCATCAACATTGACAAGATTGAGGTGAGCCGAGCAGAGGCGCGGGGCTCGTTGAGTGGTGCTTCAACCCCACAGGCCGTGCTCGTGTAAGACAGCTGACCCCAGTCCATCCACTACGACATGGAGGACCTGATCGAGCAGGCCAACGAGATCCAGGAGTCGCTCGGGCGGAGCTACTACGTGGCGGACGAGGTGGACGAGGCGGACCTGCAGGCCGAGCTCGATGCGCTCGGGCTCGACGACGAGCTCGTGGGTGAGAACGAGACGCCGAGCTACCTCCAGGACAGCACGGCGCTGCCGGACTTTGTCGACGCCGCGCCCGTGGAGGAGGAGGTGAGTGGCGGCGGGCGGGTGTGCGAGCGGGCCAGAATACACGATCTGGCTGGAGCGTGCCGCCACCAGCTGCTCGGGTTGAACGCAAGCTGACGCCAGACGGCCAAGGAGCCAACCGCCGAGGTTGCACGCTAGCGCGTGGAGGAGAGGTTGTCCGTAGACTCAGACTGTGCATGTATTCTAGACTCCGCAGCACCTAGCGCACGTTGCGGTGACACCGTGGCAGGCACTTGCGTTGCTGCGAGCTGCGGCGCATGCTGTGGGCGGTGTCGGCGACTTTTGCCACCCAGATTCAGGCACACAAAAGTTCCCTCAGCCGTGGTTACATCAGCGACGTCGTCCCCTCTTGGCAACACTCAATCCACCTAGAATGGACGACATCTTCGACGACGCGCTCAACCTCGAGTCGAGGTGAGTGCGTGAGGGGTCGCGCGTCCACTCCACGACGGGACCTCCCCCTCCCCACCTCGTCGCTCTGACCCCAGATTCTACGCCGAGGGCTACGCCGACGGGCACGCGCACGGGGCACAGCACGGCGTCTTCGAGGGCCGCCAGCTCGGCCGCGAGAAGGCGTGGGAGGTGTGGGACGAGCTCGGCTTCTACGA
>JAMALN010000287.1:0-43177 GCA_023630115.1 Cutaneotrichosporon sp. PK4640 | reverse complement strand
ACCTGGTCGAACTCGAAGCCCTTCTCGAGCTTCTTGCGCGACTCGGCAAACCCCGCGTTGTGCACGTTGCTGTGGATTACGAGCTTGAGCCCCATGTCATGCAGGCGCTTGAGCGCGTCCCCCGAGTCCGGGAAGTCGGGCCAGGACGGCACGCTGTCCCCAAAGGCCTTGGCGTCGGCCTCGGACGCCTGGAGGCCGAGGTCGCGCGCCGTGTCCGCAAACGCCTGCGTGAGGCTGGTGTCAGCGAGGGAGCTCATGACTGGGAGGAGACGCACACGTCGTCGTACACAATCCCGGGCGTTGCGGCCTGCACGCGCACCTCGTTCGGGCTGAAGGCCGCCAGCAGTCCCTGCTCGTCCGGCGCACCGGGCTGCGCGAGCAGTGCCCGCACGGAGGGCGTGTTGAGCATGCCGGCCTCCCAGTCGATCAGGGTCTGGAGTCAGCGCGGAAGAGTGCAATCGTACGCCATAGCAGTCGAACAGGAGGGCCTTGTAGTTCCTGAGGGGGGCCGTGTCTTGGGTCATGTTGTTGAATGGGCTTGGAGTGGTGGGTGTTTGGAAGTGATGGATGACATGGAAGACGCCGGCCTTTATCAAGTACCCGACCCATATCGCGCGCTCACGTAAGCCAAGCAGCGTCTCGATGTGGGAGCGACTGGGGGGCCGCGGGGTCGAGTCGCGTCCGAGTCGCTTGCATCCGCTTGCATCCGCTTGCATCGCTTGCCCGCGGCCAGCTGGCTGGACGCCGAGATGGGCGCCGGGTCCGGGGCACCCCCGATCCGCGCATCTCCCGCATTCCGCACCAGTGTCATTCCGCACAAGTTGCGCCGCAAATCTCGAGAATCGTCATCACCCACCTCTCGTCAACAAATGCACCCAACTCCGGCGTACGACGTGCACCTCCCGACATACGATGAGCTGCCTTACGAGCGCTTCCTGGTGCGTCCTCCTCCTCCCCTTCGCAGCTGGAGTGTTTGTTCAAGCTGACACCAGCACGACCATCTGATCCCCAATACGCCGTTCCTCCTCTCCCCCGCGGCGACGGCGGGATGGGGCGCCCGGCGGGAGTGGGCGCGGACGCGCGCCCCCGAACAGGCAGAGAGCGGGCTGCTGGCCAGCCTGCCGGAGGAGGAGATGGGCGCGTTGCTGGCCGACGTCGTCGCGCGGGCTCCACACTCTACACCCCCATTGCCCCTCGCTCCCTCCAATGTCCCAGCTGACGCGGCGTCGTCCTCCCGCCCCCACTCACTGCCCAACTTCGCCGCCCTCGCAGCCTACGGCGACCAAGTCGTCCCCGTCGCTGACACCGCGCAGCGCCAGTTCTCCGAGTTTGCGCGCGACGAGCGCCCGCTCGCCGAGGTGCTGGAGCTCTGGGGGCGCGGCGAGGGGCGCACGCTGTACGTCAAGGACTGGCACCTCGTCGCGGAGCTCGGTGGCGGGCGCGAGGCGAGCGGGGTGTACGAGCCGCCAGGCTGCTTTCTCGGTGCGAGCTGACCACGTGTTGACGAGCTGACCGCAGACGACTGGCTCTCGCCCCCCTTCAGCGCGTCTGCCTCTTCCGCCTCGAGCGCCTCGGCGTCCACTGCCGACTTCCGCTTCGTGTACACCGGGCCGGCGGGGACGTTCACGCCTCTCCACCGCGACGTGTACGGCTCGTACAGCTGGAGCGCGAATGTGGTGGGGCGGAAGCTGTGGTGGCTCTTCCCGCCCGGTACGGAGCCGCGGGACAAGCACGGCGACTTGGAGTTTGATGTGCGCGATGCCAAGGCGCTCAAGGTTGTGCAGGAGGAGGGGGAGGTGATATTCGTGCCGAGCGGATGGCACCACCAGGTGCTCAACCTTGACTTTGTGAGTGCCCCGTCGATGACCTCTCCAACAACACTATCATCCCAGCTCCCAGGACAACGTGCTGAGCTGACCCCAGTGCATCTCGATCAACCACAACTTCTTCTCCTCGCCCACCCTGCCGCGGGTATACGCCGCCTTACGGGCTAACCACAACCGATGCGCAGAGAGCATCTCCGACGTGCTCCCCGACATCAAGGCGCGGCTCGGGGACGCGGTGCTTCAGGACGGCACCCGCACATGGGAGGCCGAGTGGGCCGAGGAGGTGGATGGGTTGCTGGCCCGTGATGCCGGATGGGGGTGGGAGGGGTTCTGGAGCTGCGTGCGGGACAACCTCGAGGTGAGTGCCGAGTCATGCGATCCACGCGAGGAGAAGCGACGGCAAGCGCCAGGCTCAGAGGTCGGTCCCGAGCCCGACTCCAGGCTCATGGCCCGTTCTGGAGAGGCCGAGTCAGCGGAGGCGTCATCACGGATCCGGGATGGATGCTGACGCCAGCACCCGCCCACAACACCAGAACTGCGGCCGGGGGACTACGACGTCGCGCGCTTTGTGAGAACTGTATTGGAGCAGTACAAGGCCAGCCCCGAGTGGCGACTGCTGCCTGGGGCGCGCGCAGTAGCGGAGCAAGTCGAGGCGCTGCTAGCGCAGAAGGAGTAGGGTTGAGAGGGGAGCATCCTCCTCTCGGCGCCGCCGATCTCCGTGGGTGAGGCACATGCACAACAATGAGCGTGGCGCGGCCGGGGCGCTGGCCTCAACACGCTTTCGCGGTCCTGCACTGCCACCGCTCCAGAATACCTCGTCGCGGAATGCCACGGCAGTCGATGAGGCATGCCCTCTGTGGCCATTCATCAGAGTTGTTCAGTTGTTGCTAATCTCGGAATGCTGCCGCCAATGCGTAACAAGCTGGGCCGCGCCATGTCCATTCGTGTCCGCCGCAGGATCATTCCGCATTCCGCACGCGTTCCGTCGGCGATTTGGCACCACGAGTCTACATCATCCACGTCCCGTCCAAGCCACACACGTCCAGAGTTGAATAGCGCTCTCTTCCTCTTGAATGGAGCCACCAGTGTGGTATGCTGAGCGGAGACGGCACAGCCTCGAGGGTCTGGCGCTTTGGACCGTGCTCACTCACGGCCCCACTGAGGCTCGGCGTCTGCGTTGCTCATTCACACCTGGGCGTCGTCGCTTCACCGGCCTCCGCCTCGGCCTGGGCCACACAGTTGCCGCTGCCCCGAGAGTCAGCTGGGTGCGCTCGTGTATCTCTCGTACCGGTCGAAGCGACAGAGTCTCCCCCGCGCGCTATATAAACCGAGCCGACCCCCGACATCCACCACCATCTCCTAACCTCCAGCATGCTCGCCACCCTCGCCCTCCTCTCGACCCTTGCCCTCGCGGCGGCGCAGGACTGCCCGCCGCCCAGCAGCACGACCACCCCGCCCCCCGCGGCGACGGGCACGGTCCTGCACCCCAACGGCGACGCCAAGAAGTGCCTCGACGTCCAGGGCGCCAACTTTGCCAACGGCACCCCCGTCCAGCTCTGGGACTGCAACGGCACCCCCGCGCAGGCGTGGACCCTCCAGCGCGGCGCGGGCAAGGTCAAGCTCGCGGCGAACGGCACGAACTTCTGCCTCGACGCCGGCACGAGTAAGCCACCCCAAGACTCAGCTGACGCAGACCCCGCCAACGGCGTCGGCATGAAGATTTGGACATGCACCGACGTGCCCCAGCAGAACTGGTACTACACGGGCGACGACCGCATCGCCCTCACGAACCAGGGGTTCTGCCTCGACCTGCCCGGCGGCAACAAGAACAACGGGAACAGAGTGCAGATCTGGCAGTGCGGTACGGGCAACAACAACCAGGTGTGGACGACCAACGTCCTCCGCCGCCGCAACTGGCGTAGCTAGGAGCCATACTGGCGCAACATGGACGCTGCAGACTCTAGGACCTTGCCTCGTAGTTTCATGGCCCGTAGTGCGCTATGAATCGTGTTGTGAATCTCGACGCGATCAAGGGGCTATCTAGCGGACTTGCAACCGTCTTCTAATCGCTCCTCGGCGTCTCAGGGCTCCAAATCGCTCTTAGCACCTCCTATGGCGACACCGCTCCCCCTCCAGGTCATGCATGGCCCGTATTGGTTGCAAGAACCCCGAAGCGCGGGCCAATGCCACCCCCGCACCTCCCCACTCGCAGGCGAGATGGCCGAGCGGTCTAAGGCGCTGTGTTAAGGAGCTTGCTTCTCCGCAGTCTTCGGACGTGGGTTCGAATCCCACTCTCGTCAACAGAGGATTCAGTTCCTCAGCCTACTCTTTTGCGACCCCTGCAAGGTCGACGAGTGTCGACGTGCAGAAGTTCGGCGGAAATTTTGATCCCGCGGAGGTGGTGCCTGGCGGTGGTGCCTGGGCGCATCACAATGAGTGCGTTTGAAGCTTAAATTTGGGTGTTTGGATGAATGGATCACGTCAGCCGTCTCTGACTGCCGTCACATACAGAAATCTCTGAGGATGTTCATACGCCTCGAAGCTACTGCATCGCCAGAGCCGCAGCTCTTAAACGCACCAGACGACGTCCTGGCACTTGCCGGTGTCACACCACCGGACTGGAGTCAGCGAGCCCACAAGGTTTCTCACACTGGCGGTTGGAGTCGGGGCCGCAGCACTGCGCGTCGTGCGAGATGCACTCGTGCGGGCCGCAGGGCTGGTCGCCGTTGCACTTGTATCCGCCGCCCTGGCGCTTTGCCAGATCGTTGGGGCTCTCGGAACCAGCGACACGAGACGGGCGACGGTTGTCCTGCTCGGCGGGAGCCGCCATGGACACGGCGGCGAGGGCGAGGAGGGCGAGGTTGTTGAAGAGCATCGTGTAGTTGTATTTGGTGGGCTTGACTCTGTAGAAGTACTGCGGGGTGGCTTATTTATAGCATGCAGCTGTATCCGATGTCCACGCCTTGCACTAGTTACTAGTGTTAGAGATCGGCCATGAGTCCGCAGAGGAGGTCACTAATCGTCTGCGCCGCCTGCAGGGTTCGGCGGCGCCGCGGATACTCGCAGCGACGTGTCCGCCCATCCATGACCACCCCCGTTGAGCAGGCAACGGAGGACGTTACAGTGACAGGTTGACGCTAGCGCAAGCTAGACTTGCTAGTGTCTCCCCGCGGCTTATGACAACGAGGTGGAGCATAGTTACGACATGGAGGTGAGCGTGAAACTGTGGAACGTGGCGGGTGGAATGCGTCGCCTCCGACGTTTCCGGCGTCTATTCTGCCCGTTTCACCATCCGCCGAAGGTGGTCACTGCACCGGAATGCATCCTCTAGCGAATCAGCAGCGGCTGTCCTCCCACAGCATGACGCCCATTATTGTGTTTGGAGACATCCAGCAGTCATGGGCAATAGATGGCGGGTGGCTGGTTCCGCCGAACACGGGTCGCATCTTCGCGCCTCCACAGGGTGCGACGTCACCACGACCACGAGGTTTAGTCCGGTTGTGGCGCACTCACTGTCAGGCGATGCAGAACGCCTACCGGCTCAGTGAATGGTCGAGGGTACGCAAAGCCCTGGCCTCCGCCGAGTACGGCGCTCGCCTAGCTCCTCGTAAGAGGTTGTGGCGCATATCAGTAAACCATTCAGACGCGCCTTATTGTTGCCTCTTCCGGTAGCCATCGCCCTGCCGCCCTCCTCGGCACCCAGAGGCTCGGCGGGGGCGAAGTTGCGCTTAACGGGAGCTCCCGGCGCGGCCGGGGCGTATACGGCACCCACGGTGACGAAGAGGGCAAACACGTTCTTGAAGAGCATTGTATTAGCTTGTTGTGGGATGGACGAGCTCGACGATAAAATGGAGAGTTCTTGGGTTCGCGTCGTCCTTTTATGTCTCGCTCCAAGCGGCGGGTGGCCGCGTGCTACCGTCCTCTCCGAGAGACACTGTAAGTCATAGCCCAGTCTGGGCTGCATACTAGCATGTACATGTATCGAGCGTCACAGTGTTGGGCTCCGTTGCATTGCGGACATGTGGGCTGACTTCTAGGAGTCGTCGCTTCGGAGCCGTATGACGAACGTCATTCCCATGTACCCCGCAAAGGTAGGACCGGGGGTGCCCAATACTGGTGCGACAGTCCCGACACCTGACCGGGCTCTGCTGACGATGGGAAGCCTCCTGGCGTGGGAACAGCGGTTCAGGCCACTCCTATTGTTGGCCGGAAGTGTTTCCGCTCGCTATGCTTGTCTCTCCGCCTGACAGCAACCTCGCATTCATTTCGCTATTCAGTGCTTTAACTAACGCCTGTGCTCCATTCGTCAGTTTCAGATGCACCACTTCGTGTTTTGGCACTTCTTGTTCCCCGGGCAGTAATACCCTTGCACTGTCAGCCTCACTCCTGTGCCCGCAGAACTCACACCAGTGTCCCTCGTTGCCACAGCAGTTCCGGTCCCGGGGGATGCAAATCTGCCCGCAGGGCTTGCCGGGCGCGCACCGGTAGCCGCCACCCTGGCGCTTCTCGAAGTTGGCCGGCAAGTTGTCGATGGAGACGGCCTCGGCGGGAATGAGGTTGCCCTCGTCGGCCTCGGGGACAGCGGCGGCAGAAGCGGCGCCGAGTAGGACGGCGAAGGAGAGGAGACTCTTAAACAACATGTTGGGGTTGAGGGTTGATAACTGTACGGTGCTGGTGCGGTGGCTGTCTAGCTCGAGTGAGGGGAGAGCTGAAGGACGCCAAGGGCCCCCGAAAGGCCTTTTAATAGTAACCCGAAGTCTGGGTCATGCCCTCCGGCCTCAGTCTTCCGCTCCAGAAGCGTGGAGCAGATCACGGACAAAGTGCGGCCGCTCTCGACGGCCCGCGTCGATGCGTTTACGGCATTCCACTGTCGCAAGCAGGAACCTCTGAAGGGTTGGAGCGGGCTGGTTCGGTCAAGTGATTGAAGATCGAGCTTGGGCGTGAGGACGTGGGTTGCATCCGAGGCGCACGTTATCACCCCGCTCTCGTTGATGATCCACACCGCACAGCCTGTCCCGGTCGGGACGGAGTCCGTTCATGTAACGATAGTCGAGGTACGCAAAGTTTAACCTTGTCTGGCTTGTACAGGAACTGAAACGGTGCTGCCATAATCTTTCTCCGATTTCTCCGGAGCGCCTATACGACAGACAAGCCGCTCACGGCATCGTGTACGTCTTGCCCGAGTCGACCAAGCGACAGGACCTGTTGGTATCCTGGTATCCGCTCCAACGGCCGCCTGCGCTCCGCTTATTGCTCCGTTTGGGACTGTGGCTCCGACTTCCTGTCGAGGTCCCCTAACCGCCATCAGTCTAGCCCGTGGGTACAGTATGTACCTCTTGGCAGTTGGTGATCACCCCTCGTAGAGTAGCACGAATCATGCTCACGCCACCTGACAGAAGCATAACCCCTCTTCAATAGCTCTGGGTTCCGGTCGGTAACGGGCAGCACAACTTTCATATTGTTTTCTATGCTCTGCCGTACAAGGCGCAATATTCGGTTGAGGACGTGACACCTTACTGCTCGCACCACTTGTTGTCGCGGCACTTTCCCTTCCCAACTCCGCAGTAGGCGACTAAGACAGTCAGCGCGGCTCTACAATGTCGTTATATACTCACGGTTGTTCGGGCAGCAGTCGGCCTCCCTCGAGATGCAGATCTTACCGCATGCCTTGAGGCCGTGGCAGCGCCAGCCGCCGCCCTGGCGATCCTGGAGCGGCTGGATCTCTGTGGCCTCGATGACAGTCGCCAGCTCGGCGTTCGGGTTCGGGGTCGGGGTGGCCAGGACGGAGGCGGCACCAACAGCGAGGAAGGCGAAGGTCTTGAAGAGCATGGCGTCGGTTTGAGTGGGTTGAGTTGAGTCGGGCTTGAGACTGATGGGGAGACGGAGGACTTAGAGGGAGCTCTTTATATCTTGCATTCGAGGCCCCATGTCACTCCCACTTGGGCGACGACCACACGCCGACGCGGGGGGGAGGGGGGGGGGGGGGGGGAAGACGGTACGAGACGCTGTGCGCGAAAGTCTCAGCTCAACACCCCACGCACAGCGCAAGGCCTTAGTTCACCGCTTCACAAGTCCGTGAGACTTGGCCGACAACTTGACACATGAGTGAGTCTTGGCGGAGAGGAAGTGGGAGGATCGACGATCTCAGTATCTGAGGGCGTTAATCTGAATCCGAGGCCGATTCCACCGAATGCCCTATCACCGCTTCACCACCAGCTTCCAGCGCCCAGCACCCCAAGACAGCCTTTAACCTCAGCAACCTTACTCCCCTCGTGTCCCAGGACCAAACAGTCGTTGCTGCGCCTAATACGTGTGAAAGCGCCAGGTTCAGTGCCATCGGGAGCATTGAAGCCGAGCCGGTCCGTCGGCCGACGAGAATCACGGACATGCTGCACGGCGACGGAGGCAGCTTTGGTGGCGACGGCTTGTCTGTCACCGCTTCTGCCGGAGCCAGGAGGTACCCGAAACGTTAACGGACGTTAGCTGTTACCCGTCAAGGGGTTGTCGTCAGGACACCGGTTCTCATCCGAGATCTCCGTAGTTTGCGGAATGTGCCTGCTTACGGGAATCGGGACTGTTCCTGTTGATCACAAGGTGTGTCACCTCCGCTGGTATGGTCTCCACTCCGAAGGGCCGATGCACCCAGGTGGCGGGACTGTTGGAAACGTGGTGTTCCCTCCTCGCGCTCGATTCTTCGGTCTGGGAAGTTGGCCAAGTCCCCCGCAAATGAATCGTCGTCTCCATCCTCTCTCAATCGCTGGCGACCATTCACTGGGCTTGCCAGAAACACAACCCCATGTTGACAGCTCATAGGGTCTGAGGTGGTGGGCACCGACAAGTAGCGAAACTCATTCATATGTTTGTTCATCTCCCCTGCTTTACGGATCACTACTACCAGTAGCACCAGTAGTTCTGCCGGTTGCACTTGCCCCTGGCACACCAAAGGCCTGATTGTCTTAGCACAATGCCTACCACCCGGCTGTAGATGTACTCACCCTTGTGGAAGCAGCAGTCCCCGGTCTTGGGGATACATTGGGACCCGCAGCCCTTCCAGTCGCCGGTGCAGCGGTACCCACCGCCGGACTGACGATCCTGGAGCTGCTGGATCTGAGCGCCATCGAGGCCCTCGAGGCCAGAGACAGCGGGGGCACTGTTCTGTTCCGGAGAGGGGGCGGAGAGCGCGGACGCGCCGAGGGCGAGAAGGGCGAAGGTCTTGAGCAGCATTGTGTGGGCTTGGTGGGTTGAATTGGACTCGAGAAGCGAGATGGAGGAGTCAGAGAGAGCCTTATAGCGTACTTTGAGGGGAACCGCACGAGATTCTGCCTGGAGACTCCCACGCAACTCTATGCGCAGCGCGGTTGCCCCAGGTCACCACTTGCATGCTGCCCGCGAATCTTGGCGCACGGAGAATGAGGGTGATCGGAACCGCTGCCGGTTCACCACCTCTGTGTCTTGGCGTGACGCTAGCCCAGTAAGCCCCAAGACCTCAAGCCCCTCTGACCCCCTTGTGTCCAGGACCGAAGTGTACACTGTCACTCAGACACAGTCACTGAGCAACTCGTGTGAACTGAGTTCGGGACAGGTGAAGAGCCAACCTGGCCGCCGAAGATCACGGACAGCCACACCGTGACGGAGGCAGCTTGGGCAGCGACGGCGTACCTATCGCCGCCTCTGCCGTCACCGAAAGTGGCCGCAACCTTAACGGAAACTTGCTGGGTGAGGGGGGTTCATCGTTGTCTTGGTAGCAGGTTCACATCACGAGCCCCGAAGTTTGCGGAATGTGCCTGTTTGCGGGAAGCGTGTTCCTTGTTGATCGCTCCTCACATCACTTACTTCACCTACGTTCATCCGTCGACGTGGGTTTACCCAAGCCCCAGTCCCCCGAGGATTGCGCTTCTTGGTGGTCATGCCGGATCAGGGGCCGCAGACCGGCAAACCCGGCTTCGGTCGGCTTCGGTGCTGCCCCCGCCCGTCAGGGGGACCGAGGTCAGGCCGATGCTCGCTGACCGCGCGCCAAATACTGCGGCGCACACTGCGGAGCCCGAAACGCGACGCTAACCGCCGCTGACCACCGATCATAGCGTCTGTGACGTGTCTCGGCGATGCCATGTCTCTATAGTTCCGGGAGGAACCGAGTGGGCGCCTCGTCCTCAGTGGCAGTGATGATCGCCGTGGCAGTGAGGACCGCCGACGCCCTGCCACGCATCTCCGCACCCTCTCGCCCCCCATCGCTCCCGACATGACGTACGCCACTCGACGGAGTGAAGCTAACGGAGTGAAACTGACTCCAGTTGCACCGGCTTGACAAACGACCACACATCGTTTCCGATGCATGCGCTGCGCTCTACACCGCTCCGCACGGTCCTCACCGCTGACGCTCCGCACGCAGTCCCGCACGGCATCCCGCTAGGTCGGGCTCTGTGTACAGCTTGCGCAATATTCAGAGCGACCCGGCGATGGGATAAAAGGAGCCCGAGACGTTCAGCAAAGACCATCATACAGCGAACCAAACTCGCCTCCCCACAAGTCAACTCACACCTAACAAGCCAACATGCTCGCCGCCCTCCTCGCCTCGCTCGCTCTCGTCGTCGCCGCCCCGCAGGGCTCGCCCTTCTCCACCACCCTCACAGCCGGAGGCGCCGACGCGGCCTACCCCGCGCCCTCGGGCGACGCCGGCCCCAGCGTCCAGCTGCACCCGAACGGCAACGTCAAGAAGTGCGTCGACGTCGCCGGCGGCAAGTTCACGGACGGCACCCCCGTCCAGATCTACGACTGCAACGACAAGGCGCCGCAGCGCTGGTCGCTCGCCCGCGGCGACGGCACCGTCAAGCTCACGGGCACCAACTACTGTCTCGACGCCGGCAGTGCGTAGCCTCCTAACATGACTGACACAGACGCGAGCAACGGCGCCCAGACGCACATTGCGGCGTGCAACGGCGGCGCGACGCAGCGCTGGTTCTACACCGACGACGACCGCATCGCCCTCACTGTATGTCCCACAAGACGTCGCTGACCCCAGGATCAGGGCTTCTGCCTCGACCTCCCCGGCGGCTCCGTGGAGAACGGCAACGTCCTCCAGATCTGGGAGTGCGCTACCGGCTCGACGAACCAGGTCTGGACGACCAACCAGCTCTTCATCTAAGCCATCCGGCTCGGAGCTCGGACTCTGCCCTGTAGTGTCGTAAGCAGATGTAGATGCAATGATGAAGTCGATGCTGGCGTACCGGGAAACTGTACGGCTAGTCCGGTTCTGCGGCGGTCGATATCAGACGTCAGCCTCAATCCTGGCAATAAAGCAATATTGATCGAAGTGCAGATGGTTCCGCCGGATCTCTAGAATGTTGATTGAGAAGACATTCCACACCGTCCCACACATTCCACACTAACGCGCCCACCTGACACGCGTGATTGTTCCAACCCTAGCACCTCAATGTCAGACGACCAGCATGCGTACCCACATGCTTAGTTCGCATGCGTATACACACACGGCGGTGAGGCTACGACTACTGATACACCCGACACATTCCGCGGCTGTTCCGCTGCCCGTGCCAGCGGAACGGTACAGTTCGGCTCACCTCGCTCCCACCCGTGTCAGGCTAGCCCCCAAAGCCGCCGGGAGAACGGTGCCGCAATGCGACGAGTCAGCCGCTGCCCAAGACGGTGGAGCCGCGCGTGCGTGGCGGTGCTGTCCACGCGGGTGCAGATCCGGGCCGCGTCGCCGTCCGCCGACTCCGTCTCCCACTCCGCTTCACAGCCCCGCAGCGTCGAACTACCATCTGGATGACTTCGTCCCGTCGCCTCACTGATCAACAGGTCAGGCCCAAGGCTCCGACGTCGTCCCAGTCGGCGGCCCTATACGCTGGCGCATACGCACGCATATGCCCGCTCATCTCCGTCGCTCCCCAATGCCTCCGGCTCCACCGCCACGATCCTGGGAAGCGCTGACTACTGACAGCCTGTATGGCGGTGCTCGTCGCCGATCAACAGCTAGTCCCGCCGGTAACGCATGCCGCCCAGTGTCCCGCGCTCTTGGCATGCCTTCGCTGCCGCGAGGGCGCCTGTGCCACTGCTGACGGATTGACGCTTGGCGAGTTCATTCGTGACTCGTAACCGGAGCCGCCCAGCAACTCCGCATGCGCGGCCCGCTGCGGCGCAGCCCACGGCAAGCCCGTCCAGAGGGGATATAAGCCTCGCCCTCGACTCCCATCCTCATCCCACCAACTCCTTGCCGACCAATCTACCTCGCTCTAACTAGTCATGAAGTACCTCGCCCTCGCCGCCCTCTTCGCCCTCGCGACCGCCCGCCCCACCCCCCAGGAGGAGGTCGCGCCCGGCGAGCCCGCCCCCGGCGGCGAGCCCGTGCCCCTCCCCACCCCGCTCCCCAGCGTGGGCCTGCACCCGAACGGCAACGCGGGCAAGTGCGTCGACGTGGCGGGCGGCAACATCGCGCCCGGCACCCAGGTCCAGATCTACGACTGCAACGGCACGGACGCGCAGAAGTTCTCGCTCAAGCGCGGCGACGGCCAGGTCTTCGTGACGGGCACCAACTACTGCCTCGAGGCGGACGGGACGTGGAACGGCGCGCGCGTCCGCATCCAGCGCTGCAACAAGTCCACGTGAGTTGCCCGCGGCGTGGCTGATCCAAGGCGCCAGAACTGGTACTACACCGACGACGACCGCCTCGCCGTCACGGGGCAGGGGCTCTGCCTCGACCTCAGCGACGGGTCGAGCGCGAACGGCAACGCTCTCCAGGTCTGGCAGTGCGGCACCGGTAACACCAATCAGGTCTGGACGACAAACCAGCTCTTCGCCTGAGCTCCTGAGAGGGAGACGTGAACGGACAATGCGCTGGCCCTGCCATAGCGGACGTTATGAATCATTGTGTAGTAATCCGACGAGCCTGGCGGCCGACTTATGCTCCGCGCTGGGAATGAACGATGACATGGGCCAAGGCCTCGACGTGAGCCACATCACATGTCAGCTACGGTTCTCCGACCTATGAGTCGCCATGCACAGCCGGGTGAGCCACACTTCCGGCCGATAGTGAGCCTGAAGCCAGGTTCGGTGCGAGACACACGGACGTTTGAAGCGGCTCCACATCGAGGCACAGCCGCCGACGGCGACGTCCTGAAACCAGGCGGTGCATGCTATCTCGGCGTGTCCCATTGGGGCCCACCTTCTCTGCGGCTATGCATGCGTCACTACTGGTTCCGCTGTAGTGGGGTAGTGCCGTTATCCGGAAGTCGCGGGGCATGGCCAACGGTTGGCCGGGTGACTTCTTGAGGCCACGAAGTGGCGCCGCTGCTGCGTGCAGAATGGTATCCAGGGCCCCAGACCAGTCGCCGTAGACTTCGGATGTCAGAAGGGCTTGCAACAGATATAAGAGGCATCAAGGTGTGGGAAGCGTACATCCAAGTTCCAACACTCAACAATGCTCGCCTTCACCGCCCTTGTCCTCACCACCCTTGTGGCCGCTGCGCCCCTCGATCCCGCCGAGCACAAGGCCGCCGCCCTCGAGGGCTCGGCCCTGCCTCTGGAGGAGGGCTCGGCCCCCGAGTTCGCCGGACTCGAGAAGCGCCAGGGTGGCGGATACAAGCAGTGTGTGCCCTCCGGTGGCCAGTGGTGCGGCAGCCAGTGCATCCCCCAGCGGGCGACCTGCTGCCCCTTCAACGGCAACGGTGGACAGCGTGAGTACCCCGCTGGTCGGGCTAACCCCAGGGGCGTGGTGCCGTGGAACCAACGCCCGGTGCGATGCGACCTGGAAGGTGTGCTGGGTGAGCGACGAGGAGTGGCTCGCCGGCCTCCACAAGTGATGTGGCTCGAATTAGAGAAGAGTCAATAGCAAAGTAGCCGTCACATCATGTACGGGTGAAGACAGGGCTGCGCCACGGGCGGCCACTCAGGCCGCTGAGGCCCAGGCCGGTAGCGGTGGCGCTGCAGCGTGGGGACGACCCGTGGGGATCCAGCCGGACCCGCAGCGCCGCCTTCTCGGCTTGCTCGCGGCGGTAGAGCAGGGAGTGCTCTGGGTCGGCCGTGACGTGCGGCAGGATCGCGTCGGCAAGGGCGAAGGAGATCCGGAACCCGCGCAGCGCCTCCGGCTCTCCCGGGCACACCTCCTCGTCGCTGCTGCTCCCTTCGTCCTCGGTAGACGAAGCGGAGCTCTGGCTAACAGCCCCCGATGCCTGCCGCCGTCGCCGCCGATACGCGCGGATTGCCCGCGTCTTCTTGGCCTTGTGCTCTGCCGCTACCGTCCTGAGCTCCTGCAGCCGCTGCGCGATCACCTTCATCAGCCGGGTGCTCGCGCGGGGCTGGACCTCCTTTGGCACTGCCCTCCCCATCTCCTCGTCGAGGCGGTCGCGCAGCTCGCAGAGCTCGGCGTCGAGCTGCCGGATCCGCTGGCCCAGCTTCTGCTTCCACCGGGACGCCATGCGCCACTTGAGGAACGGCACGCCCAGGGTGGGAAGCACGGCCGCGTACAGCCCATCACGCCGAGTGCCTCTGGCCACGAGGGACAGCTCGTCGATGCTGAAGTTGATACGGCGCGCCTGGACGACATGCTCGGCGTCGGGGTGCGTGTCGAACTCGAGCTCGATGTCGAACCCAATGCCGTGGCGGGTAAGGGCAATGTCCGCTGGTGTCAGCCAGGTCGCCATAGACGTACCTCGCCCTTGGTCTGAGATGCCAAGCTTGGTGAACTTCAGGGAGACGAGCGCGTCTCGCACGTCGGCCTGGACCTGTTCCCCCTGAATCCGCAGGCGGGTCTTGGTCACTGCCGCGCAGCTCGCGCGCATCTCAGCGAAGGGGCTGTAGCGCGTCCGGTCGTGTACCTGGACGTCGAGAATGCTGGGGAACAGGTTCGCCAGGGAGAGGTGCACGTTCTCGAGGATGAGCTCGAGGTTGGGGGTGACGAGCTCGATGCGCGGGAGCGTGATAAAGCCTCTCCAGTTGGTTGTCGTCGCGGCCAGCTGCCCGAGCTCGGACCACAGCACGCGCTTGAACGCCAATCGCCCATTGTCGAGCAGTAGCGCGTCTGTGAGCGCCGTCCACCGCGCCTGGAGCTCCTGGGTGAGCGGATCGTCCGAGAACCAGCTCGCCAGCTTCGGAGATTGGAAGTCGATTGCCTCGATGCCTAGGAAGTGTGATACTCCCGCCCACGCAGCGTTCCACTGCGCGGCATACGCCTCGTCGGAGAGCCAGGCGCTCATCCTGTCCCACAGCTGGGATGCGCGCACGACGCAGGCATCGGTGCTGACGTATCCCTTCATGAGAAACACCTGCCGGAGGAATCCGTCGAACTCGATTGACAGGGCTCTTGAGGTTGGGTCTTCGAGGACGTAGGCGTACAGCTTGTTGATGGATTGCTGGACGGGTCCGAGGGACCGGTGGGCAGCGAAACGCTCTGCAAGCGTCACGAGGTTGGCGAGGATGCGGCGCGTCGGCGTCATCCGCGGCTGGTGGGGATATTCGGGAGCCAGGTCGGGGTGTGTCTGGGCGATCACCTCGTACTCGTACGCCGCGAAGGTATCTATGAGCCATGCCATTGCTTCGGGGTAACCCTCCTGCTCCTGCATGGTGGCGATGGCGTCGCGGAGCTGGTGGAGGAACGCGGTGACGCGAGGGTCCAGCTTGACGGAGGCGTCCGCGTCGACGAAGACGTCGCTGCTGCTATCCCATACGGTGTCGGGGTCCCCAAATGCTCCGGGGACATGAGGATCTTCCGCCTCTCGCCAGTCATCTACCTCCGGGCCTTTGTCTTCGTCCTTGGGTGGGGTTATATCGCCCTCTGCGCCGGTTTGTGTTCTGTCCTGATCTTGATCTTCCTCCGCTGCTCGATGCCGTCGAGCGAGGGCCGTGAGCTCCGTGATGGCGGCTCTCAGCTGCGGGTTCGTGAGGAGAATCGTCCCCAGTGTGCGAATATGCCCCACCGCCTCGCGGAGCTCGCCATCGCGGACGCCCGCCTCCCGCGCCGCCGCATCGACGTCTCGCGCGAGGTCGTTCTCGAACGACCGGACGACACCCGCTGCCTCCATGTGCCCCGCCGGAACCGGGAGGGTTGCCTGGACGTGTGCGCGCTGGCTGCCGCTCCGCGTTTCAAACCAAGCCATCCACAGTGTGTCCTGCAGGAGCTCGTCGCAATTCTTCTCGCGCAGCACACGTCTCACGGTATCCGTGAAGTCCCTTAGGGCATTGAGCACCGTGGCAGTGTCGCCAGATAGGCCGTCCCGGCTCGTCCCGCCGATGAAGGTTGCCACGGAGTCGAGCCAGCCACCCAGCTGGCTGTTGGAGGGGAGGTACCTGTCGTCAGCTGCGGCCACGAGTGAGCAGCTTACCCGTGCCGCAGTGCCGAGAGGATCGCCATGAGCCACAGGTCGGCCTGCGTGTCCTTCTCGATGTCGCCTTCGCGCTGGGCGTCGATGACCTCGGTCAGCCCGCCGGAGGAGGGATGCTCGGAGACATCGCGGTGGAGTTTCACTGCGTCAGACACGCACCTCGTCGAGTACTCACTGCCATGGGGGCTGTACGGCGCAGAGGACAGGTTCAAGGCAATGGTGCAATGTCAACAACTACTCCGGTGTGGGAAGTACGTCATGAGCTGCATTCCGCACGACGTGTATAGCTACAAATTCGATTACAGAGCGAAGTTGCTCTCTGAAAGCCTTAGATGCATGGGAGAGCTCCAGAGGGACCAAATTCGTGCGTGAATCTGGCGGAGCCGTTTATCAACTGCATAATCGGCCATATTTCATAGGGGCCTGAGAACAGCTGTTTTAAGTAGCGGACTATGGACGTTGTGGCGGAGTGGTTAACGCGGTTGACTAGAATCGAGTATTCTATATCAACTTCCTTCGGGAGCGCATGTTCGAATCATGTCAACGTCGTTCTTTTTTGACTTCCTCCGGTACTCATCACAGGCAGGGGATAGCTGTGTGTGCGAGATGTGTGGCCCAACGCCAGGGGGGCAGCCGGCATCGGGGTAGCCGTTAGCGCCATCGATGCCGGCTGCCATCTCCCACATCCTTGCCCATCTGCAGACCTGGAGCCCTCACGTCACTGGTCCCTCGTCCTCCCTCCTCTGAGCGTCCCATTGTGCTCGAGCTGCCAGACTGACTACTCAGCTCGAGCTTCACCACGGCCCCGTACCGTGCCCACCTGCGCGCAGCCTACACAGCGGTCCGGGGCGAGCTGGGAGCCACCAAGCTTGCCCGTCCGCGGACCCGGAGATGGCCGACGTATGCCTTCCGCAGTTGATGGAGCTGCACCGTAGTCATCTGCCTTCGCCGCCCCGCACACGAGTGCCGCGAGCGAGCGCCAAATTTGCCACCGGGCGCCGAGGGGAGCCGACGCGTGGTGCGTCGGACGAGGACGGTGAGGTCATGGCCGAGCCGAGGATCGAAAGCAGAAACTTCTGCCCGTTGCCCGCCGGCCAAGGCGTCCGCGAAGAGCCTTCGCTAGGCCTAGAACGCACGTCGCAAGCTACCGACACACATCAGAAAGTCAGGCTGCGAGATCGCGGACAATGGACTCCACCGAGACACTGCGCAGATCAGGGCACTGTCAACACGGTATGGGATCAGCATAACAGCCGCGGCATGCATACGCGTCCGAGCAAATCTAGCTCAGACGGGTGCGCTGTCACGGGCGACATCCATGGCCACATGTTAGTCATGTCCAGAGGTCAGTCATACCCCAGAGGTCAGTCATGCCCAGAGGTTAGTCATGTCCACGACTTCTCCACGGTGGCCGAGGCACCCTGATTTGGCTGGTTGGATAGCCCAACAGGGCCACCATGCCATCGTCCGATTCCGCCATGGGGACATGAAGAGTTATACTTGCATATGCGTCTAGTCCGGAACGATCGTCAGCATGTGCTTAGTACGATCCCTTGGGGCCCGGAGAAGGGGGGCGCGATGTTGATGGGGTGACTGGGTCCTGCTGGAGGAAGTGGATGCGCTGGCGGTGGAGCTGGTGTTAGTGACAGGGGAGGGGGGCGGCGCAACAACGCGCAAGCGATGGAGTGGAGCTGGCGTGATCGACACGCCCGACGGGCGCGGGTGAGGACGCTCTCGAAGCGAGCCCGACGCGCGCACCGGCGACCTCAAACAAGCAACGCGCGGCCTTGGAGCCCGCGTCCGCCACCATGGCCATCGGCTACCCACAACCATCTCCGCACACTCACAATAGGCAGCTTGGGGAACAGCACAACGATAAGAGCCGTGAAGTTGATCGCGAAAAGGTTGTAGTCGTAGTTCGAGTAGTGCGTCGAGATGAGGAACCTGGATGTCAGCAAGTGCGGAAGTGTGGCATCCAGCCGTGCAGCTCGACTTACAGTCCGATGGGCACACTCGTCAACCACTTCTTGGCAGGCGTGTACTGCGCGCCACCGTCGATCTGCTCCCAGAGGGTGAGCTCGTCGTACGCCCCGCCTGTTGACATCCTGCCTGTCAGTTCACATTGAAGGGAGTTGACTTACGCCGTCTCGAATGGCATGCCCGTAACGTGGTGGAACATGATGAACGACAGCTGCGGGGTCAGCGACTATGATCGGCGAGGCGAGCGGAGAAGCGGCCCGGGCCTGGGTAGTGGGGAGGGTTTGGCTCGGAGCGGCAGTCCGCCAAGCGGCGCACGTGCTCGGGTGGCGCGGGGCTGGTGCCACGTCGCGAGCACTAGTCACGGGATGACTTCGGAGGCGAACACCTCCCCTCATCGCCTTACTGCGAGGGAAGATATGTCGACGTCCGAAGCATCGCTCCACCGGACTGGCCAGGGCCTGTGCGCGATCAAGGGACTCACGATCATGTAGCCGACGTTGACAATGGTCCACGACAGCGAGTTGTCGATGCCCGGAATGGCATCAATGAGGAGCTTGGCAGCGAGGATGAGCACGGGGTGGATAACCCACGCGCCGGGCGAGTTAACCCAGCCGGCGTTGTGGTTGGACACGCCGACACGGTCGTTGATCGTGTCGGGCTCATCGCCGCCGACCTCGGTGACGGTCACGAGCGAGCCGGAGCGCGCGCGGCCCTTGCGCGGCTGCTGGGGCAAGAGGCCCTGCGCCTGGGCGCCGGACGCGCGTCCAAAGCTGCCCGAGGCGTTGTTGGCCGAGTTGGAGCGGCCATAGGTCGCGGGACGCTTCTCCTGGCCGGGGACGTAGGCGAAAAAGTCGGTCTCGATGCCCTCGCGCAGAGGCTGGGAGACGGAGCGGGCGCGCGCGCCGGGGCTGTGCGGCGCGGTGAGAGTCGGCATGGGGGGTTGCGTGGAGGAAGGTGAGGGTGAAGGTGTGATGGGGGAAGGACAAGGAGGGTGACGGGGTTTGTTTGCGAGTTGGGGCGAGGTGAGGGGGGGATGGATGAGCCCTTTATGGAGGGACAGGGAACAGCGATGGGACGAGGGGGGGCACTCGGGGTGAGGTAGGCGATGAGGAAGAGTTGTTGTTGTAGTGGGTTGGGTGCTCTAGTGAGAGAGAGGCAACGCTTGAGGTGTGATTGAGGATTGTGACAAAGAGAAGAGGGAGAGTGGGTGGAGAAGTGAGAGATGACGAGAGAGTACTTTGGGAGTGACGGAAGTGACAAGAGAGCGCAGTCGTCGAGTGGTGGCGGTGTACAGTCTGAGTGTGTTAGGGGAGAGAGAATAGAGTAAAGACCCAGTCGACGCGGAAGCTCCAGGGTCCTACTCCAAAGGTGGAGGGGGGGTGGAGGGGAGGATCTGGCTTGGCTGACTCGCGCAATGCAAGGCGAGGTGTCAACTGACCTTGCAGCTCCCACTCTGCAGCCCAACCTTCATTATGCTCCCGGCCACTTCTCTCTCTCCTCACCCAACGCATGCATCATCGCATCAGCGCAGACGACAAGACCCCCAGCCTCCAGTCACTGTCAGCCAGCCCCAGGGACGAGGCGCGAGGCACCGCAAGCCCAGTATGAGAGCATGACACGTCACAATCCTCACTCTCCTCCTCACTCTCCAGCGCTCCGTTGCCACCCAAAACCTGCGTCCAAGCACGTGTATCCTCGGCCGACTCAAAATATCCCTCTACTACCTGAACAGGATTCGAACAACCGTCCCATGGGTTGTTCGTTAGAACGGTGGTGCCGCTCAGTCAGAACGCACGTGACCAAACCGCGTGCCACTCCTCCATGCATGAGCTCCTACCACACTACCACTGTCCGCATGTATTCAGTTGAGGCATACACCCCGTCCTCGGTGTCGCTGGCACTGCAGACGGCGGCATTGTAATCGCCCCTCTCCCACAGGATGAGGACGGGCCGAAATGCTCCCGCTCCGAGTCTCGTTTCTCTGGATTTTCCGATTTCGAGCATCTCCGCGCGCACCTCACTTCAACCACTACCGGCGTCATGTCCAGCCTCCCGCACCTTGGGCGGCTCGCCCGCGCCGCCGTCGCCGCACCATCGCCATTCGTGTTCGCCGCGCCCCGTCTGCGCGCCCTCTCCACCGCTGTAGAGGGGCAGCGCGAGGGGCAACGCCGCTCCGGCAACTTCCGCCCGCGCCAGAACTCTCAACAGCAGCCCCGCGCCGGAGGATCCCGTGAGTCGCCGATGCGGCGAGGGGGTGTCGAGGAGAGGAGTGGAGGAGGGCGCTTGTGCAAGGGTGTGGGCGTTGCTGCTCCGAGCAGCCCGGCGCGCGATATGCCCTCTCGTGATGTGCCGCCGTTTTCGTTGCTCGACAATCTGCCCTCGCCAGAGCATTGCCTTCCGCGCTAGAGACGCGCCCGCCCGCTTGACACTAACCCCAGGCGGCCCCGTCGTGCCCCCCAACAACCTCGCGCAGCTCCTCACCACCTTTGCGACCCTCAAGGCCGAGGGCCGCAAGCCCACGGCCGCCGCATACAACACCCTCATCAAGGAGGCGGCTAACTACGGCACGCGGCGGGGCAGCAACGCCCAGGCGGGCGAGTTCTCCCTCGGCTTTGAGATTGCGCTCGGCGCGATGCGCGACGCCGAGGCGGGCGGCATCGAGCTCGGCATCGAGGCCCTCAACGAGCTCCTCCGCTTCTCCGTCGTCCACCCCGAGATCCTCCCCTCCCTGCTCCTCGAGTTCGCCAAGCGCCAGGTCTCGACCGTCGAGACGTACGACACGCTGGCGGCGCACGCGCTCCTCCCCGGCCGCGTGGAGGAGGTCGTGATGATCCTCATCGAGATGCTCGAGCAGAACATGGCGCCCAGCAAGGCGATTGTGCGCTCCACCATCCGCCTCCTCTGCGAGTGGGGGATGAGCCGGCTCGCGCTCGACCTCGTCCACCGCATCCAGGAGGTGCCGGGGCAGGGGCAGGTCGCGTCCGAGAGCTGGGTGCAGATCCTCATGGCCGCGGCCGACCAGCAGGACCTGCCGACCGTCGAAGCGGCGTGGGACCGCGTCGTCAACGTCAAGGCGTACACGCCGGACGAGGGCTTGATCCTCGCTGTTCTTGCCGTCGCCGCGCGGTGGGGCAAGCCGACGCTCGCTACGCGCGCGCTCGCGGCGCTCTCCGACATTGGCGTCTCGAAGAAGGAGCACCACCTCACGCCCCTGATCGAGGCGTTCTGCCGCGACGGGCGTGTGCCAGACGCGATCGAGGCCGTCGGCCTCATCCGCGAGAGCGGGATCACGCCCTCGCTCATGACGGTGCGGCTGATCGTCGACGTCCTCCGCACCGCCGAGATCATCGACCAGGCGTTCTACTGCCTTGAGGACCGGGCCAAGGAGGGCAAGGCCGTCGACGTCGCCGTTTTCAACGCCCTCATCCAGGCCTCGGCCAAAGCGGGTGACCTGCAGCGCGCGCGCGCGACGCAGCTCGCCGCCCCCGAGCTTGGCGTCACCCCCGACGTCGAGACGTTCAACATGGTCCTCGCCGCGTGCGCCGCCACCAAGCACAAGGACCTCGCGCAGACCGTCCTTTCCGAGATGGAGAAGGCCGGCTATGCGCCCACCGCGTCGACGTACGAGGCCATGATCCGCCTCGCGCTCTCGCAGCCCGAGTACGAGGACGCGTTCTACTACCTCGAGAAGATGAAGGCCGACGGCATCAAGCCTCCCCGCACGATCTACAAGCAGATCGGGATGAAGTGCGTGTCCAACAACGACAAGCGGTACTCGCTGGTCGCCGACGAGATGGAGAGCATCGGGTATGGCAACCCCGACTTCGCGGTCGAGCTGGAGCGGAAGCGTGCGCGCCAGGCCCGAGGACGCGAGCGTGACGGCCAGCGCCGCGAGCGGGGCCAGAAGCCCTCATTCCAGTCGGAGCGCGGCGACAACGAGAAGCGCGAGGCCCGCAATGCCCGCACGCGTGAGCGCCAGCCGGAGCCAGCGGCGGCGCAGTAGTAGGAAAGCGGGTGATATACCAGGCCACTCTATGTATTGCATTGCATGAGCGCGGAGGGAAGGGGGGAGGGTGCAGAAGGAGAGGAGGGAGGCAGACAGCATGGTGAAGGCTGGCCAGGCACCAGTTCTGTTTCGGTGCAAAATGGCCGTTACGTAAAAGCGCATCCGATGCCGAAGTCGGGAGTGGATCCTCAGTGACGCCTTCCGCAACTCGACCTTGTCCATCACACCTCGCTTCAACCCACCACCATGCAGTGAGTCCTCCCCTCCCTAGGCCGCCCACTGCGCCCGCAGCTCACCCAGATCCCTCGCAGAGGAATGCACGCCCCTCAAGCAGCGCTACGACGCCTGCTTCAACCTCTGGTTCGAGGGCTACCTCCAGCCCGCGCTCGACGCCGCGGGCGTCCGCCGCACCCCGGTGAACGGGCTGTCTGACTCGGAGTCTTCCACCTCGACGTCCTCTGCATCCTCCAGCCCGTCCTCAACCCCCGTGGAGGGGGCGCCTGTGGAACATAAGCGCCGCCTCATCACGTCGTGGGCGTACAGTTCTGCGTTCCGCCGCCGAGCAATGGCCACCCCTGCTGCGGCGGACGACATGGTCGGCGCGAGCCACGTGCATTTCGATCTTGAGGAGGAGGAGGGGCCGCCTATGGACACGGAGGGCATGACGCGGGCACAGATCAAGGCGGCGCAGTATGAGCGGCAGTGCGGGAAGGTCTGGAAGGAGTACCAGGGGTGCTTGAGGGTGAGTCTAGTGGCGTGAGGGGTGGGAGGGGAGGCGGGAGACGGCAGAGGAGGCGACAGGGGAGGTTAAGTGGGGACAACATGGTGGAGAGGGAGGAGAGCAGTGGAGTGGAGTTGCGTGGAGGAGAGAGGGAGCATTGGCGAGAACGACGGATGGGCGTTTTGAGCGAGGTGCGGGAGGTGGGCGGCTGCGGGCGAATGTGGGGGCGAGCGAACTGAGATGAGACAGAGAGAACAGAGCTGACCCCATCATTCGCGCGGTCTACTTCGCCTACTTCGCTTCGCTCCCATCTCCCTTGCACCAACAGAAAGCCATCGCTGGCAACCAGAACCTCACCCAACTCCTCGAACAGGCGCGCGACGAGCACCCTCTGCACCGGATGGACGGGCTCGAGGGCACCGCATGGGACCCATCGACCCGCGGCGACAAGTAGCACGGACACTCGGGACGCAGTAGACAAGCAGACAACAAGACTCAACTCAGCCAATCCAACAGAAGGAGCGTGTCGGACGCGTTGGGAGGGGCCCAACGCTCTCCATGCTCTAGTATCCAAGATGCATAGTTGCCTATCCATCAACAATCTGATCTACAACACTGTGTGTTTTTGTCGTGTGGGTTGAACCCGTCGTGTGGCACGCTAGGCGCGCTTAGTTGCCGCCCGCAGCGACGCGGTAGTGCTCGCGCACCATGTCCTGGTACTGGCAGAGACGGAGGAGGTTGCGCTGCAGCATGCAGATGGTCATCACTCCGACCGAGGGCACGTAGATCGATGCCTGGGGGTTAGTTACTGTGCTTGGGGTTCCGGTGCCTAGAAAGTCACCGCGCCGCATCGGTACTCACCCGCTCGCGGACGTCCGCCTCAAAGTTCTTCTCGCCAGCGACGTTGACACACACGCAGCCGTCCTTGAGGAAGCGCGTGGGCACCTTGTACCCCTCGGAGGGCACGGCCGAGATGACAACGTCGGACACCTTCAGCGCCTCCTCGAGGGTGGTGTCGACCTGCGAGATGATGTGGTGGGGGTTGTACTTGGACTTGGCGGTCTCGGCCGAGGGGCGCTTGGAGAACTCGACGATGGCTGCGGTGTGAGCGATGTGAAGGTGGCGGGGTGAGGTAAGTCTCCACTACACGTGTGTGTGCCTGGAGAGTCACCCAAAGCTACTCACTGTCAATGT
Organism: Cutaneotrichosporon sp. PK4640; assembly: GCA_023630115.1. Lineage (NCBI taxonomy): Eukaryota > Fungi > Basidiomycota > Tremellomycetes > Trichosporonales > Trichosporonaceae > Cutaneotrichosporon > Cutaneotrichosporon sp. PK4640. The sequence continues at coordinate 19,120 of JAMALN010000287.1, read as the reverse complement.
CAACAGAGAGCACACGCGCGCCGTCGTTGGCGAGGAGGGCGGCGAGCGGGCGGCCGACGACCTCGGAGCGGTTGATGACAGTCACGACCTTGCCGCGCGCGCGGTCCCCGTACCGGAGGAGCGAGTTGTACACGCCAATGCTCTCTAAGACCTTGACGATCGCGAGCGGCGTGCACGGCAGAATCGACTTGACGGTGCCCTGGGGCGGCTGGTCGGCGTCGGCGCCCTTGATGGGCTGGGGAAGGTGGCTCTCGGGGATGGGGCGGAGGGTCACGGGCGAGATGAAGCGCACGTTGTGGTACAGGTTGAACAGGAACTGGTGGTTGAGCCCCTCGACGTCCTTGACGGGGTCGACGACGCTCTGGAGGTACTGGTCTTGCCGGTCGCCAAAGATGGGGTAGTAGACCATGATGCCGTCGACGAGATCGTCCTCGTTGGCCTCGAGGATGGCCTCCTCGACACCAATGGAGACGCCGGCACTGTCGAGGCCCTCGCGCGCATCGCCGACCAGACGCAGCTCAAAGTTGATGCCGACGGCCTCGCAGGCGCGCTTGGTGAACTCGGCGTAGTTGCGCGCGTCCTCCTTCTTGGTGGCGAGGATGCCGACGAGGTGCGGCGCGCGCTGGGCAAAGCGCGGGGCCTTGATGGCCTCGAGAAGCTCGGTCTTGAAGGGGACCGAGACCTTGGTGGCCGTAACGAGCACGCCGGTGGGAGCGTCGGACATGGTGCTTTGGGGGGTGTGATGGAGATGGGTGCGGAGGTGATGGCCTGCCTGGGTGCGGAGGTGAATATTTCGAAGCTAAGGAATTGACAACCACGTGGAGGGGACGGGAAGTTGTACACGTGATCCAACAGCATCAACAAGACCCGTTATCGCCCGGCTTATGGCCGCCCCTGAGTGCACCGAGGTGGTGGTCCGAGCTTGTGCGGCGTGCGGGGTTGCAGGTGCGGGGTTGCATGCCGCGCCGCCATTCCGAGACGCTTCTCTTTGCTGCTCTTTCTCCCGTTCACCCACTACTCACTACTCTTGTCAGTCGCGACGTGTAGACGCGACCGCGCTCCCCTCCCACTCTCCTTATCCCCCAACATCCATAGCCGGCCCGATCGCTCCGTCGGATTGCGACACCCAGGCCCGACTCCCACGCAAACACCATTCCAGTTACCCCCGACCCGTCTGGATCCAACTCTCGCCTCACTCCACTGCGCAATCCTCGCTCCTCACTCCTCGCTCCTTCACCCCACTTTCTCCCTCTTACATCTCATCACTCCCCTCACTCCCCACTCCCCCACCTCACCATGACATTCCTGGAATCAGCCCGCAGGACGTGGACGCTCCTTGTCGCCCCCGAGCTCCCGACCCCGTTCAACTATGTGAGCTGTTGAAACGCTTCGGAAGCTGACAACAGGTCCCATTAGCCTTTCGCCTCATCGCGCTCGCGATCGCGGCCCCCTTCGTCCTCTTCATCATGCTCGAGCTCGTGGCGTATGGTAGGTGCTCCATCTCCGCTCCGCGGCCTCCAGCCGCTGTCCAACTCGCGCATTGGGCTCAGCTAACCCCAGTCATCACCCGCACGTTACACATCTCGATCTCCAACCTCCGTGTCCCCCGCTCTCCCCCCGCCGCACCGCGCGAGCTCGAGGACGACACGATCACGGACGAGCTCGACTCGTCCCAAACCCCCGCGCCCGATACGCCCTCCAGTAGCCGGGGACAGCCCTTCGCGCGCGCGTTCGGCGCCGCGACCCCGCGCGGTGCGACCACCGGCGCCCTCCTCCTCCTGGCGGCGCTGTTCGCTGGCGGTGTCGCGGGCTTCCAGTTCCTCGTGTCCCGCGCCAACGAGCGCATCGCCGTCGCCCTGGCCGAGGGGTTTGCGAAGCCCGCCGTGCTCGTGTTGACTGCGCACCCCGACGACGAGGCTATGTTCTTCGGACCCACTATCGTCAACCTCGTTACCGCCGGGTGGGACGTCCTTCCCGTGTGCATGTCGACCGGTGGGTATTCGTCCCCTCACCCCTCTTCCCCATCCCTCATCCCACATACACACCGTGGTCGCGCCCTCGCCTGTGAGCAGGCGCGGATGCGCCGGGTGCTCAGCATTGTGGCGCAGATCTCTCCAGAAGCACTGCTTTCCCCGCCGTAGCTCCCGCGCCCTTTCGTCCAGCTGACACCAGGCAATGCTGTGGGCCTCGGCGGCGTCCGCTCCGTCGAGCTGCTGGAGAGCTATACCCGCCTCGGCGTGAACAGCACACCCATCCTCCTCGACGACCCTCTGCTGCCTGACAGCATGGGCCCCGACGGTGTATGGGACAGCGCCTACGTCGCCGAGCAAGTGGCGCAGATCGCCTCCGCGTCAGGCGCCACCCACCTCCTGACCTTTGACGCCGAGGGCGTGACCCAGCACCCAAACCACATCGCGCTCGCCCACGTGCCCTCCCTCCTGCCGAAGCACGGCGTCCAGCTCGAGTCGTTGCAGCTGCACTCGCCGCGCATCGCCACCAAGTTTACCGGCGTCGGGTGGGCCATCTTCATCGCTGCGAGGGACGCGCTGCGCCGCGAGCCGCCGCACCACGCCACGTTTGTGAGCACCCCCGCGCAGTACGCACAGACGCTGTACGCCATGCGCGCACACGAGAGCCAGCTCGTCTGGTTTAGGTGGCTGTATGTCGCTTTCTCGCGGCTTATGTGGGTCAACCAGTTGAATTAGGGGATCATGGGATTCATGCAGACATGTGTACAGTGACGATGGATGGACATGGCGCTCGTAGGCGGTTATGATGTATGATGGGTTCTATGTGCAGCGGTGGATGAGGTGGACACGCTTTTGATATGATGAGGAACAGTGAGTCGAGAGAGGAACGTGGATAGTGTGGCGGGGATGTTGGGTGGTAGATGCGACTATGCGGTCGCCTTGGGCGGGACGGCCGCAGTTGTCTCAGTCGTCCCGGTCACCTTAGCGGGAGTCGCAATGGCAGGCTCAACGCGGGTGGCAGCCGAGTCGAAGTCGCCCTCGTCGTCACTGGCCGGCGCTTCGTGGGGGGTCATAACGACGGTTACCACGCCCTCCTCGTCATCGTCGTCGAGGATGTCATCAAAGTCGTCAGCCCCCTCGATGACGGCGTCGACGACGCCTTCGACGCCGGGGAGGTCATCTCCGTCTTCCTTGACCAGCTCGATCGGGGCCTCGGTGGGACGCGCAGCCTCTGCCGCCTTGGCCACACCCGCGTCGGTGCCCGCTCCAGCGTCCTCGCCAGCGTCCTCACCCTCGTCAGCCCGCCCGTCCTCGTTTCCCTGACGAGCGGTGTACTGCGGCTGGTTGTAGGGGGCGGGAGGGTCGGCCTCCGCCGCCGCGCGGTCGGCGTCAGACATGCGCCAAATGCTGGGAAAAACGACTTCTGTCAGTTCCTTAGGCTCCGTAAACTCACAGTCCTTCAGACGCGCGATCCACCAGCTCTGCTGCTTGTCGACGCCAACCTCGACCCAGCGAGCGCGAAGGCCTATGCCGACCAGCCAAGAGGCATTGCCCTCCAGGCCGAGAGCCTTGCCGTCGACCCAGATGTCCACCTCGGCGGGCTCGGGGATGGTGTCCTGCTCGAGCTCAAGGGCCAGGTCCTCGGTGTCGTCCTCCTCGGGGCTGTCGGCATCGGCATTGCCCTCCATCTCAGAGCGACGGATGGGGCTGGGCTCCTTCCAGCGCTCGTCCATTGTCCAAGGCGCCGGAACCGTGCGCAGGCGATAGAAGGTCGACATAAACGCAAGGCCGTCGCACTTCTGGGGAGGGAAGACCTCGGTCACGACGCGGCGGCCGTAGGCGATATAGTTGATGAGGCGGAGCGAGTCGATGGGGACGGGGCTGACGAGCGGCGTGATCATCTCCTTGGCTGCGATCAGCTTGGACAACCCTCGGTCACTCACCCTGCATTGTGGACAATTTAGGCTGCGTCACTGCTGGTCAGCTCGTCGTCCTACCACTCCTTCAAATGGAGGGAGGAAGGTTGCTTACCAACGCGACCGGACCACCCGTTCTCTCCGTCCTCCTCGTCGAGTGCGGGCTTGGACGCCTGCGACAGTTCAGGTGCTGCGGATCCCTCGGCCAACTGCAGCTGCCAGTTGGTGTCGCGCTTCATATACGAGCCACCGGTTAGAGTCCAGCAAGCGCGGTTGAAGCCGATGTCGATCTGCTCCTCGAGCTTGTACGCTTCGCGCAGGAGACGAGGGCCAGCCTTGGCGAGCTTCACGGCGCGCTTGAATCCTGGGGCAATGTGCTCGTCCGTGAGGATCTCGTAGAAGTCGAGGTACCCCATGAGGGCGGCGAAGATCTCTGAAGGGGTCAGCTTGCCTCGAACAACGACGCGTTACTCACCTGCCGTCGCGATCGCCTTCGACGGGTCCCTATGGATCAGACTAAGGCGCGCTGCGTAACTCACCAGATGGAGTCGCCAGTCTGGCGGAGCATGGCAATGAATCCACGCACCGCTAGCTCGGGGGAGTGAATGAGAGCGCAGATCTCTCCGATCTTCCAGTTGTCATACTCCTCCCTCTGCCTCTGGGTTGCCTGGTGGCGGGCGTGGAACTTCATTGTGTACCACTGGGGATATGGGCCGGTTCCCGGCCAGTGCAGCCCAGGGAAGTCCGTCTTGATGCCCAGAGTGTAGCGAATCTGGGTGTGAGCCATCTTCCTCCAACCTGCTCACATTGTTCCACTTGTTGCGCGTCCAGATGTTCTCCCACGCACGCGTGCGGCTGTAGAAGAAGTCCAGGGCAGCATCGTGCACTGAGGTTAGAATGTACCGGTAGGCTCTCACGTCGCTGGAACGGAGGGTTGGAGCTGGGGTAAGCTTGGACCTGTCACCGCCTCACCAGTCCCCGCTGACGCTGCACGTGCGCGTCTCCGTCCACTCGGTACCCTCGAGGCCGAACTTGAAGGCGTTCTCCAGGCTCGTCTGGTTGAACTTGTTGCTGTTGGCCTGCTGGCGCGCCTTGCGCGCACGAGCCTGCTCCTCGAGGCGCGCCGTAGAGTGGTCCACTCCCAGGTCGACTAAGGGGTTGCCATAGCTGTCACGGCCGAACTTGATGACGTCGTCCGTCCAGCCGTTCAGGCCGTCACGGACGTTTGCCTCGGTGTGCTCAATGTCGGTCGGGGGCATGGGGATGGTGATCTTGCCCGGGGTCCACTCGTCAAAGGGAGTGACCATCTTGGCCTAGATATGTTTAGAGAGGATGGGATGGATGTCTGTGCAAAGCATGGGACCTACTTGTTCAGCGAGTGAGGGGAACACGTCGTCCACCATGGTTTATACCTGGTGGGCGGCTTGGGGCTTGATGGGGAAGTGGGAGAGTGAGTGGGTGCGTAAGAGCGGTTAGCGTGTGGAAGGAAGAGTGAAAGCAACAGTGACGAGGAGGGCAGGCGAATTGGACAGCGTCGTGAGGGGGAGGGGTGACTGGACTGCGAGTGGACCGTGCGCAAGGAAGGTCAAGGAAGGTGTAAAGACCCACGGACAGCAGTGACGAAGAGAGCAACGCCCAAATGTCGCTGTTCACCCCACACCCCACATTTGGTGTGCACAGACCACAGACCACTCGCCTCGTCCCAGTTATCGGGGCGTGTGGGGCGTGGGGCAGAGCAAAGCAGAGCAAAGGGACAGCAATACCCTCCCCCCTTCACCTCGCAGCCGAGACATGATCGCCATGGATCGTCCGCTTCAACGCTCAGACCTCTTCTCTCTCATTCATCTTTCCAACTCCTCTCTCACTATTGCTCTCCATCCTTCGTTCCTCCGTCCTCCTCGGGACTGGCTCTCTCAGCACCCCGAGCTGCATGCGCTGCAGGGTGAGTGGGAACGACTCGCACATTGTTAATGTTTGGAATGGCTGCACGGCCCAATCACCTTGCCCTGTCACCAAGCAGCAAGTCACCCTGGACGGTGTGTGTCATGACGCGCCTGACTTCTTGGGTGGGCCAAGCACCCCACATTTCAAATCACGTGACGGCATTCAATCCTCAAGCCACAACAAACATTGCAATCGGACAACATGACCCGGGACTGCCCCGACCCCAACATGACTCTCATATGACCTCTTCATCTCTTGTCCCTTCTTTCTTCATCAACGTCTCTTGACTCTTGAACACTAGGTCACACCCCTCGCCTACGCCTGTAAGTCGTCAAGACTCCCAACACCAAGCACCATGGACCCCTCCAGGCGCAATCACCTCGGCGTCCACATGCCTCGAGACCCCTCGCCCGTCCCACCCTATGACCCGCCCATGACACCAGGCGGCTACATGTCGCCGCCTGGTGCGCGCCGCTCGCTCTCCCCACTCCCTCCGCCCCGCAACTCGGTCCCACCCAGCCCCTATGCCTCCACGCCGCCGTCGTACGCTCCCTTTCCGCCGTCGGCGCCGTCGACCATGGCACCATCGACCATCGCACCCACCCATGTGTCCCGCTCGCCGTCCGTGCTTCCCCACTTTGAGGCGGCCCTCGCCAGGGCGCGCGGCGAGACGCCCCCCGTCCTCCCGCCCATGACGCCGATGAGCTACACGCCGCAGCCTGTCCCCCAGCCTCTGCCATCGTACCTCCCACCCCAGGACCCCAACCACCCCGACCTCAGCATCGGCTTCACCCAGTCGAACACTATCCGCCTCGCCCAGGACAGCCGGTACCGCCGCGAGCCTTCCCGGTCTCCATCGCCTGGCTTCGACGACAGCGTGCGCTACAACTATGGCAGCGGCACCGACGTCGAGAAGGCACTACTGTCGGACAATGATCGCGATGACCTGCTTTACGGCAACCGTACCGGGCCAACTACCCCTGCCCCCGCTGCGCCGCTCTCCTACATGTCCACTGGCGCGGCACCCGATGCCAACGGCGACCTCTCGCTCCACGGCATGGGCCGGTTGCCGCCCGTTGGCGACCGCTCCTCGATCTACAAGGCGCCGCTGGACGGATTCGAGTCGGTCGCCCTCGTCGAGGGTCAGGAAGACCCCGACACCACGCAGCACTTCGGGCCAGCTCCCGAGGGCAGAGTGGGCCGTCGCCCACACAATGCCATTCGTAAGCGTGTCAAGCAGCGCGTGACCCTCGACGACTCGGACATGCTCTCGGTTGAGATGCCGATCCCGACCCGTCTCTCGCAGTTCTTACCGGTCAAGGGTGTTGAGGAGCAGAAGACGACTCGGTGAGTTTCTTGCCACTTCAGGCAACTAACCGCAGCTACACTGCTGTCACTACCGACCCCGACGGGTTTGCCAGCTCGGGTATCCGCCTCCGCCAGAACATGTTCGACCCGCCACGCGCGACCGAGCTCTTCGTCGTCATCACGATGTACAACGAGGACGCCAACCTCTTCTGCCGCACGCTGTACGGTGTCATGAAGAACATTGCGCACATGTGTGGACGTAAGAACTCGCGCGTCTGGGGCCCGAACGGGTGGAAGAAGATCGTGGTGTGCATCGTGGCGGACGGCCGTAAGAACGTCAATCCCCGCGTCCTCGACTGCCTCGCCGCCCTCGGCGTTTACCAGGAAGGTGAGCTGCTGTTAAACTATGGAATCTGACCCCAGGTGCCATGACCAACATGGTCAAGGAGAAGCCTGTCACGGCGCACGTGTTCGAGTACACGACCAGCTTTGCCCTTGACCCCGAGCTGCACTTCAAGTACCCGGACAAGGGCATCGTGCCGTGCCAGATCATCTTTTGCATGAAGGAGAAGAATGTGAGCTCTCCTCGGCGTTGTGAGCTGACACCAGGCCAAGAAGATCAACTCGCATCGCTGGTTCTTCAGCGCCTTCGGCCCTCTGCTCCAGCCGAACATCTGCATCTTACTTGACGTCGGTACCATGCCCGGACCCAAGTCGTTGTACCACCTCTGGAAGTCGTTCGACCGCCACTCGAACGTTGGCGGCGCGTGTGGCGAGATTGCCACCTTCAAGGGCAAGAGCTGGCTGGGTCTGCTGAACCCTCTGGTCGCCGCCCAGTGCTTCGAGTACAAAATGTCCAACATCCTCGACAAGCCCATGGAAAGTCTCTTCGGCTACTGTGCCGTGCTTCCCGGAGCCTTCTCGGCCTACCGCGTGAGTTGAACGCTTCTGTCAGTGCTAACTCGCACAGTACATAGCGTTGCAGAACAACGAGTTCGGTAAGGGCCCGCTCGCCTCGTACTTCGCCGGCGAGAGCCTTCACAGTGGAAACGCCAGCTCGTTTGTGGGCAACATGTACCTCGCCGAGGACCGTGTGCTGTGCTTCGAGATTGTGTAAGTTTAGCTGTCGGTTTACCGAGGATGCTGACCCCAGTGCCAAACCGGGCCACAACTGGGTCCTCAAGTATGTCAAGTCGGCCGTTGGCGAGACGGACTGCCCCGACACGATCCCCGAGTTCATCGGCCAGCGTCGTCGTTGGCTCAACGGCTCGTTCTTCGCGGCTGTCTACGCCCTCAAGAACTTCCAGCAGGTCTGGCGCTCCGACCACACGTTCATTCGCAAGAGCATGTTCATGGTCGAGTGGGTGTACAACGGTCTCAACCTCATATTCGGCTGGTTCTCTCTCGCAAACTTCTACATCTTCTTCGTCATTCTCACCAACGCGCTCAACGGTCCCGAGTTCAAGCTCAAGGGTATCAACCACCTCAACAACATCCTGCAGTACATATACCTCGGCACGGTCATCGCATGCTTCATCTTCGGCATGGGCAACCGCCCCCAGGGCTCTCCGCTCAAGTACAAGATTGCGATCTACATCTTTGCGATTCTCACCTTCTAGTGAGTCATATCCGCGGATGTTGCTAACGCGCGCAGCATGCTGGTCTGCGGTGTGCTCTGTATCGTGGAGGCTGTGCGGCAGATGGACTCGCCCATCTTCCAGCGCATGGTTGTCTCCCTGATCGCGACATACGGTATCTTCATCATCTCGAGTATCCTTGCCCTGGACCCGTGGCACATGTTCACCTGCTTCCTGCAGTACATGCTCTTCCAGCCCAGTAAGTCTACTGTCCCGGCCTCGCTGACAGCAGCCTACATCAACGTGCTCAACATCTACGCCTATGCGAACCTGCACGACCTGTCGTGGGGCACCAAGGGCTCGGACACGGTGGAGAGCGATCTCGGCGCGGTTAAGGGTGTCGGCAAGGACGTCGAGGTCCACCTCGTCTCGGGGCAGCAGGACATTGACAGCGCATACCAGGACGCGCTCGACAACATCCGCGTTAAGAGAGCGCGTGTCGACCAGGACGAGGTCCCGCACAAGCCCGAGGCCAAGGAGCAGAAGCAGAAGGACACGTACGCCAACTTCCGCACCAACCTCCTCCTGGTCTGGTCGCTGAGCAACGCGCTCCTCGCCGGCCTCATCCTCTCGGGCAACCCCGAGGGCGCGTTCACAAAGGGCGGCAACAAGCAGTCGGTGTACATGCTCGTCATCCTCGTGATGGTCGCGGGCATGGCCGCGTTCCGCTTCATCTGCGCCACGCTGTACCTTATCATCCGCCTCTTTGTAGGATAGACTCTAGACTGGACCATGCACCGTATCGATAGCCAAAAAGTGGAGGGACGGGGCAATTGTTTGTTTTTGACGTCACAAAATCGCCGAGTGACCTTGCACACTTCACCATGGCGCTCATCGCGGACATCCTGGGCACGATGGCGGCCGAGCTCAAGGGAGAGTGCCCAGGACTCGACGAACCGGACATCTTCGCGACCGTCGTACGCGACCTCCTCCCGCTCACCCCCTCCTCTCCCCACAAGATCCACACCCGCCTCCGCGCGCTCCTGGCCCTTGCGCGCCAGCGCGTCGCGCACATCCCCTTCCACCGCGTCTCCGCCCCGACACTGAGGGCATACACGGACGCGTCGGTGCTGCTGGCCGTGCTCTTCCTCCGACAGGGAGCGGGGGAGGGCTGGCGCGACATCGTCCAGCTCCTCGACCGCGCGATCATCGTCGCGGGCGCGGTTGGGCCGCGGCGCCTCGAGTGGGTGCATGCACTCATTGCCGCGCTGCAGCCGCAGCGGGGGGTGAAGCGGCGGCGCACATCGCCCTCATCCCGCCCCTCACACCCCCGCTCCTCGCCCTCACCATCCCCCTCACGCCGCTCCTCTCCCCCAACCCAACCCACCCCATCCCTCTCTTCACCGTCCCCACCCTCCCCACCTACCCACCCCTCCCCACCAACCCACCCCTCCCCACCACCCCTCTGCGCCCCACCTACCCAGCCCCGCCCGCCCTCGTCCCCGCTCTTCGCCCCCGCCCCCCTCCCAACCCCCAGCACACCCCCGTCCCTCTCCGCCGCGCCCTTCATCCTCCGCTCCTACCTCTCTGACGGAGCCCACCACCCGCCCTGGCCCGCGCTCTCGCGTTGGGGCTCGGCCGACTACCTCCTCTCCCAGACGGGGCGGGGGCGCCTCGTCCCCGTCGAGTGCGGGCGCGCATACGACGACAGCGGGTGGACGCAGCGCCTGGTGGGGTGGGAGGGCTTTCTGGGCCGGGCGGGCTGGGATCTCCCCACTGAGGAGGAGGACGAGCCGCAGTACCTCGCGCAGACGTCCCTGTTCCGCCAGTTCCCCGCGCTTGAGGGCGACATGGCCACGCCGGACTACGTGTGGGCCGACACGGGGGACTATCAGGCCCCGCCCGAGCTGCTCGTGAACGCTTGGATCGGGCCGGGCGACGCCGTCGTCTCCCCCGCCCATACTGTGAGCTGAGTGGTGGCAGGCTGACCCCAGGACCCGTACTACAACTGCTATGCGCAGGTGCTGGGACGCAAGCGCGTGTGGGTTGCGCCGCCGGACGCCGCGCCGCACATGTACGCCTATGCGGGCACGGCGGGCGGGTCGCTCGCGGATGAGTACATGGGCAACACGTCGCGCGTGCCGCTCCTCCGGCCTGCGCATGACGCCGACTTCCAGGAGCTGCGCCCCGACTATCCCGCCTTCTTCGAGCATGTGTACTCCCGCGCGATGGAGGCGGTGCTCGGACCCGGGGACATGCTCGTCCTCCCGCCTGGGTGGTGGCATGCGATGCGCGGCGAGGGCGCGGGGCCGTGCTGGAGCGTGTCGTTCTGGTTCTAGTCTAGATGGATTGTACACGATGCACCGCCGCGAAACAGACCTAACCTACATCTCAACTCTCTCTATGGGTCGCGACCCGGCCACGCCGGGCTACATTACCGCTGCGTAGGCTGGTTCCACGACAGGAGGCTCATGTCGCCGAGCTTGCGGGGCTTGATGAGATGGCGGACGAGGCCGGCGAGGGCGAGCACGACGCACAGGATGGCCGCGGCGACGTACGCCCACCCGAGGAAGGGCTGCTTGCCGCCGATCCACGACACAGTGGAGATAACCACGCTCTTGGTCCCGCTAAACTGCTTGACGGGGTAGTTCATGTTGATGACAATCTCGTACGTGCCGGCGACCATGACGTCGTTGTCGTTCCGCATCCACAGCTTGCGGAAGGTGGGGAGGGCGGCGACGCGCATCCAGATGTGGAAGTGCTCGTTGTCGGCGAGGTTCGGGATGTCCTCGAGCGTCTGGTAGCCGTTGGGGTAGCGCTCGGCCCAGTTGGGCGGGGGCAGAAGCTGGGTCGGGTCGTCGTTCGGGATCCACGGCTTGGCGACGTACTGCTTGGCGATGCCGTGCCACGCAATGTTCTTCTCGGTGAACGAGTAGGTCGCGTTCTGCTGGCCGTCTGGGGTCAGCTCGATCTCAGGCGAGACGCACTCGGCGCGTTCAGGAGGACCAGGTCGGTCCCGTACGTGTCGTTGAAGAACGAGTTGGCGATCAGCCCGCAGGGGTAGTACGGCTTGCCGCCCTCGCTGGTGATGGGCTTGCAGTTGCCGCCGTCGATGCCACTCGCCTCGCGCTTCTTGCCGAGCAGCTGGTCCGAGTCAAAGCTGTTGACGTAGCGGCGGTGGTTCTGGTAGTAGTTTGTGAGCTTGTAGTACATGAAGACGCCGGGGCCTGGGGTCAGCTGACACAGGCGAGGCAGCTCACCGAGGTCGTAGGGCACGTCAAACTGGATGCGGCACTGCGCGCGCTGCCCGACCGGCCCGGATGGGTTGCTGGTAAACGCCCATTTTGGCGCGGCGATGCTGCTCTTGCTCACAGGCGCGCCGGTCTTGAGCTCGTCTGGGGTCAGTCCGTCTCTGGCGGCGGCATCCATCTCGGCTTGCTCTCCGGCGCCTCGACAGCGCCTATCGCGCCCGGCCTGCGGCTGGACGCGCGAGCGCGACTCACAGTCCCACTTGCCCTTGGGCATCTCGGCCCAGCTCCCATCCCCCGGCTGCACGTCGCACTCGGTGTAGTCGAGGGTAAAGTTGGTGACCTTGCCGCTCCCCCAGATAATCAGCGCGCCAATAGGCGCAAAGATGAGCCCGATGATGAAGAGGGTAGGCAGGACAGCCTTGGGCGTCAGGATCGGCTGCCACGCCTTGAGCCGCTGCTGCTTGAACGCCGTGTCTGCGTGAGCTGGAACGCAATGATAACCCACTGGCAGGCCGCTTGCTCCACTTGACCTTGTCCTTGGGCGGCTCATCCTCGGCTTTGTTCTTGCGCTTGAAGAGCCCCATGGTGGCGCGAGTGTTGTGATGATGAAGAGTTGGGAGATGTGGATGGCGATGAAGCTACGCGTGCCCTCTCCGCCTCCCCCTCCAGGCCCAGCCCCGCCTCGGCCGCCCCCCACGGCCCCCGGCACCGGACTAGGCGGGCGTGACACCCCTGCCCTTGCGGAAGCGGTGGGGTGCCTATCCCCCCGATTGGGCGCCTACCCTACACGTGCCTCCACCCCTCCACCTCCACCCAGAGATTTTGGCCACCTCCCAGCTCGTGGAGGTGAGATGACAACAACCCTCCCACACCAGCAGCCATGCCCAAGGCGACCAAGAAGAAAAAGGAGAAGGAGGCCGACTTCAAAAAGGCCAAGCTCAAGCTTGGAAAGGGCAAGAAGGCCGCCTCGAACGCGACCGACACGTCCTTCAAGGCGCGGTGTGAGTCTCTCCCGCATCGTCTCTAACCGCAGCCGTCGCCCTCCCCTCCCAGAAGGCGCTGCAGCGCTCGCTCGCCGCGGCAGCCGATGTCCCCGCCTCCACTTCAACTCCGACTACAGCAGCCGGGCTCAGCCTTGACGACGTGCTCGTGCAGACGCGCCACCCGAACCCGCACGTCCGCCGCGAGAGCGTCGGGCACATCCGCGACGTGCTGGCCGCCGGCGTGTCCCTCGGCATGCCCCTCGGCTCGCGGCACGGCGAGGTTGCCAAGGTCGTCCGCGCGATAGGCGCGCTCGTCTCCGACGAGGAGCAGTCTGTCCGCAGGGCCCTGCACGACTTTGTGGGGTGGTACCTCGCCCGCCTCCCGCCCCTCGCGCTGAGCGCGTACCTCCCCACCCTAACACTGCAGATCTCCTCGGGGCTGAGCCACATCTTCCCCGCCATCCGGCTCGACACGTGCCGTCTGGTGCTGCTCCTCCTCGAGTCGGGGGCGGACATCGTCGGCGCGTGGCCCAACAAGGCCCCCTCGGCCAGCAGCCTAGTCGGGAGCGCGGGCATCTTCGACGGCCTGCGGCTCGCCGCGGGGCTGGGAGAAGAAAAGGCCAACGCCGGGTATCGGCTGGACGGGAAGGGCAAGCTCGTGATCCTCCGGGCTATTCGGGGGTTCGTGCAGCGCGCGCTGCACCCCGACACCGCGGAGGGGGAGGGCGCGGCCCTCGGGAGCTGGAGCCTCGCCGACCTCGTGGCGGACGACTGGAGCCTGGGGAACTACAGCTGGGCGCTGGAGTGGACGCAGCTCGCCGCCGCGGAGGGCGGGGACGGAGCGTCCGCCGAGCTCGAGTCGACGTATGAGGCGCTGCACAGCCTCCTCCTGAGCACGTTCATGGAGGCCGCGCCCGCGGCGTTCGCGTCTTCTCCGGACGACACGGCCCTCGCGCTCTGTGCGGAGAGTGCGGCGCTGGTGCGCCTCTTCGCCGCCGCCCTCCTGGGCGACTACGCGCCCCCTGACGTGGCGCCCACGCGCGCTCGCGTCGGCGAGTTCCTCAAGCGCATGGCGGGATACTTCCCCTTCGCGGGCTCCGAGACGCACTTCGCCCTCTCCCTCGACTATGCGCGCCTCGCGGCCCTCCTGGCGCCCCCAGCGCCGCCACTATCCCAGAAGAGGGGCGGGTGGCGCGCGCGCGTGCGCGCCGTCGAGGCGGCGTGGGCGGCGATGAAGGGGGGCAACAAGGCCAACGCGGCGGCACTGAGCGCCGCGTCCGAGTGGGCCGCCGAGGCGCTCGCGCCGGCCGACGCGCTCGCCGCCCTCCAGCCGCAGGCGTACGCCGCCCTCCTCCCCGTGGTGTGGGAGCTGCTCCTGCACGACGTGGAGATGCTGGAGGCGCTGGCGTCTGCCGCGCTCAAGCAGCCGGGCAGCGGGGCGAAGCGGCGCGCGTCCGACGCCATGCTCATGCGCGTGGTGCGCGTGCACGAGGACGCGTTTGCCGCCGAACCGCTGTTCGTGCCGCTCGCCTCCCCCGCGCGCGGGTTGGTCGCGCAGTGGATCGGCGCGGCGCCCAGGACGCTGTGGGAGCTCGGGACGCGCAATGCCGCCGCCACCAACGCGCTCCTCCAGTTCCTCCTCGAGCTCAGCCCGGCGCGGCGCACGTTCGAGGCGCCCTACTCCCTCGTCAGCGCCGAGGCCGTCGCGGGCATCCCTGGGAAACTCGGGCCTTTCTTCCACCTCCAGCACGCGAGCCGCGGGGCCGTCGCGGGGCCGTGGACCGCCCTGCCTGCGCAGGAGCAGCGGTTGGCACTCGACGCCGCGCGCGTCTGGGCGCAGGAGGATGCGAGCGGCCGCCTCGCCGCCGCCGTCGTGAGGGCTGTGACGGGGCCGGGGGCGCCCGGCTGGGCAAGGGCATACTGGGAGCGGGACAGTGTATAATATCATCATGCATACTGTACAACACTAGGCGAAGAGGCGGCGGGCGATGCTGCGGTCGCCGAGCTCGCCCTCGCCGTTGGGAGAGACAACCTTGCGCTTGGGGATCTCTGCGGGGCCGGGGCCAAAGTCCCCTGGGTTGATCTCGCGGGGGCGGAGCTCGGCCATCGGCTTGGGGAGGAGGATTGGGGGCGTGGGCCGCGGCGCTGAGGTGAAGAACCGGTGGCTGAGGGCCTTCTTTGCGCTGGGCCGCGCGAGGGGGTCGTACTTGAGCATCTCCTTGCACAGGTCCTGCCCATCCCGGCCGACCGACGAGATCATGTTCCACCAGGGATTCGGGGGGAATACGTCAGGCACTATGTAGTCGGGGAGCTTGGTATGACCCTGGGGTTAGCTCAAGAGATGCGACGTTAGTTAAGCGTGGACGACTGATCCCAGTCCAGCGTGAACAGTCAGAGTTGGGAAGGAGAAGGTCAACTCACAGGCCAGTCCTGCTCGGTAGGAGACCCCATGGCGTGGAACGTCTTCTTGAGCTGGTCAATGTCCGTCTCGCCTGCAAGGAACGGCACGCGCAGCACGAGCTCGACCATGATCGTTCCCATAGACCAAATGTCAACCGTCGAGCCGTAGTGTCGCGCACCCCACAGCAGCTCAGGCGGCCGGTACCACCTGATGTCAGCTTGGCTAACACTTGACGAGCTGAGGGACACACCTCGTGATGACCTGCGAGGTCATCCTGAACGCCGCGTCGCCGAACTCGCGCGCGAGACCAAAGTCGGCAATCTTGAGCTCGCCCGTGCTCGCAATGAGCAAGTTGTTGGGTTTGAGGTCCTGGGGTCAGCTAGAGGTCAAGGGCACAGCTGACGGCGTAGAGGGAATTAGGAGAGGGAAGGAGGGCAAGGATAAGGGGAAAGGCTCACACGATGCAACACCCCATGCCGGTGGATGTACTCAAGCCCGCGCAGCGACATGGCCATCCACGCCTTGATGTCTGCGACCTGGAAGATGAGCGCCTTGTCGCGGATAACGGCCTCGAGGTCCGTGTCCAGGAACTCGAGGACGAGGTTGATGTTCTGCTTGACGGAGAAGACGTCGAGGAGCTGGTGTGAGCTGCCGAGCTTCCTCAACTCACGCCGATGATGTTGGGATGGTGCAGCTCCTGCAGGAACTTGACCTCGCGGAGAGCGCTCATGTCCAGCCCGTCCTTCATCATGCCGACCTTGATCTTCTTGATCGCCACTGGTGTCAGCCCTGGGCATCAAAGAACCCACCCTTCCGCCCTGTCGCCTTCTCGGTCGCTGCCGTCAGCATTGCCTGTGGAACGACGCACCCTTGTAGACGTTGGCGTAAGTGCCTTCACCGATTTTGGCGCCCTTCTCCCACCGCTCGGCGCGGGCTTGGTTCTCCTGCGCAGCGAGATCCATGGTGGGTTGGGTGGGTGATGGAGCGATGGGGTGAAGTGTTGTCGGGGGAAGGCACCATGTTACCTCCACCGGGCCTGAAATCGCGTCGCCTCCACCCACATGCGCGTCCACTGCCCCACTCCATTCCCACGCAGCCCGCGACGGGTACATTCTGATGTGATCTATGTATGACAACGCTACTTCCGCAGGAGGACAGCCAGAACAAACACCAACAGCGCGAGGATGAGCATGACGAGCGTTGAGGGCACTGCTGTGAGCTCGCGGAGGCAATGGGTAACTCACCACTGGCGCCAAAGCTCGATGGCACGACAAAGGTGCGGATTGTGTTGTCAGCGCTCGCGGACACGAGCATCGTCGCGGAAGGGTTGAACTTGAGTGCGGTAGGCGGGAACGAGTGTGCATGCAGAATCTTGAGAAGGGGCGATAGTGTGTGCGCATCGAGCATGCCGACCGAGAGGTCGGAGCAGCCGAACGACACCAGCCGCCCGTTCGGGCTTACGTCGAACACGGTAATGGGCTTGCCCGCGACCTCGCGCTTGTTGGCAAACTTCCACGTGAGGGAAGGTTCTTCGGCCTTGCTGTCCGCCTTCTCGTCGAGGACCTCCTGTTTCTCGTCCTTCTCCGCGATCTCCGCCACCGACGGCTCAAACTTGGCGATGAAGGCCTTGCGGGCCTTGCGGCGCGTGTCGCGCCGGGGTGGAAGGGGTGAATTCAATGCGGCGAGGATGGCCGGGCGCTCGAGCGAGTCTGGGGCGAAGCGCGCTGCGCGGAAGAGAAGAGGGGCGTCCTCGCCCTTGGGCGCCGCAACCGTCTGCAAGAGCGTGAGCTTGCCGTATGCAAAGACATAGACGGCCAGCTGAGAGGTCGTGGTGATTGCGAGCTGGTGTCAGCTTTACCAGGCGTTGTCCAGCTCACCCATGCGCCAAGCGGCCCTCCCCAGTCGAGGTCGACGAGGTCCCCGCCTTCAACGTTGAACGGGGGCACGACGACCTCGAGGGACGGGAAGGTGAGGACAGTGACCTGGTTGTCCGTCGTGCCGGTGGCAACAAAGGACGCGGAAGCACCCTCGGTGGGGGGGATGGAGAGCGCGGTGAGTTTCTGTTGTCAGCTACGTCAAGACGCCCTCAGCTAACCTGATATGGGTAGTCATCCGACCACTGGGCATTGATCGTGTTCTGCGAACGGACGAAGGCGAGTCTGTGCGGTCAGGTTAGGCGCTGTTGACACGTACTTGTTGTCGGCGTACGAGAAGACGCGGCACTGCTCGTTCCTCCCGCCCTCGATAGTCGCCTGCGAAGCGTTGATGCCGGTCACGAGCTGCGAGGTCTGGTGTCAGCGAGCAATCACTCCGTGTAGCTCACGGCCCGGTCGAGCGCGAGGGTCATCGGCGCGTCCTCCTCGCTACTCAGGCCGAGCTCGTACACGTCCTTGACGCGGCGCCCGTCGCGGGACACGTCGACGAGTTTCTGGGGTCAGCGTGGGTGGCGACGCGTCGCACCAGCTTGTTCCCGATGCCGCTCTTGGTCGCGCCGCCGCCGCCACCGAGGAGCAGCGTGGTATCGTCTGTCCAGTCGAGACAGTAGACGGGGAAGGACTTTGTGGGGTGCAGCTGGTGCTGTGTCCTGGTCATTGTGAGAAAGTGTGAGTGGGCGAGATGAGAATGTTGGGTTCCGCGATCTAATGCGCGAGGCCCGACACGCCGGATGTGATGACGCGATTAGTTCCGCACGAACGCACGCGAGGGACGCGTGAAGGTTGGCGGAGATGATGGAGGTCTCCGAAGAAGGGGAGGGACCATGCGATTGTCACGCGACATGTCCGATGCGGGACCGTGACGGCACAAAGTGGCTGGCAAGTGGTGGTTGTGGACGGTGTCTTGAGTGTGGTAGCGGTGCTTGCCGCCCGATCAATGGCCGCGGAATCGGCGACCCCGATCGCAATCTGCATCCTACATGCCCTACACATGCCCTACAGACTCATGAGTCACCACAATTCAACGCCACACCCGCCACGCCCCTGTGGCATCCACCGTGGCTGTTCGGCAAAGCACCCGGCAGACCCAAACATTCTTCACCATGCATCCCCACATGGAAGAATAGTCTGCGGGCAACGGGAATCAGGTGTAAGCGGGAGTGGGAATGCAATGCTCACACGCCACACCCCTGCAGTCGTCTCATGCGCACGGGCATGTGGTCAGCTGCGCTATGGCGAACGGCGTTCGGGTTTGGGGGTTCGTTCGTAATCTACCCGGGACGAGGGTGACTCCTAGCGTCGACAGCACTTGCATACCGCCAGGGTCAGTGTGACGAGTTGGAACATGCGGGCTTCGGGTCCAGACCATAACCTGGGTGTGGCGGTGCGGCGCTGATCCACCTGACGAGTGCTTACGCCATCTAGCGCGCAACATGTTTCACGGGCCTACGGCGCACGCCGCACACAGCGCACACGGGGATACGGGCAACGCAACAAATCCGATCGTCAGATCGGGCGTACTCGACAGCCACCTGGACAATAATTACACAGGAGTGAATAACATGGGTGAGCCCCAATAATGGGTGCTACCAATATCTAAGGCAACTAGGGCGTCGATCACCCCCGCGCCACAATGTGAGACACATACAAACACAGATCTGCGGGAAAGTCGGTCCGCCGTTACCTCCGCAGGTCGTGATGCTGCAGACGCGGGGACGTGGGCCATGGGGGATGCGGCCGCAAGGGTGCAACCGGCGGTAAGGGCTCGTGCTCGCGGCTAGGGGGTCGCCCGGCGGAGGAAGAAGCATAGACGGGCCCTGAGGGTGACCGCGAAGC
>JAMALN010000286.1:0-53409 GCA_023630115.1 Cutaneotrichosporon sp. PK4640 | reverse complement strand
AACGTCACTGTCGTGCATCACGTGAGGGTCATGCGGCATGCCCGCTGGGTCTGGACTGTTGGAGCAGGAACTTCGGGGAGGATCACAGTCGTGCTGATGAGACGGGGGCCTGCGGCGTCCATCGGAAACCTCGCACAGACTCGGACCGACGGTGTGCGGGTCTGCGGCATACTTGACGGCGGACGAGGGAGCAAGCACAGCTGACCAAGACGACAGACCGGCAACAATGCGAGGTACAGTGGGGTCGCGTACGTCGGCTAGACGGAGGACACCGACTATCGGGGTCTGTTTCCGAGCGGGGGTTGCGGCATGGTGGCTGCGAGAGTGTGGGAAACACCCTGATTAGGTCCTGCGCAGCTTGCGCGGCCCATGTTGAGCGGGGATCGGGGGCACAGACGGCAGTAGCAACGCACTTGTGACCTGGGAGGGCAGCCAAAAGCTCTTTGGTGGACATCGGCCGACCTTATCTGATAACGAGGTGATTGGCCAGATGAAACACGCCCAGCTGCCATCCCGGCCTGCCACACTCGTCAAGTATGTCCTCTCCATCGACATCTGCAGCATTTCAGCAGCGATTTAGTGCGCAGAGAGGGCACTACAGAAGGACTGCCGTGCATGCATACCACTCTAAACCGAGATCTGGCACGGCAAGGTGGCAAGCGGCGTACTCGAGACATCGGTAACTGAAAGTCATGAATCGGGCTTTCGGTTCCGTCATGTTCGGCCGGCAAGAGACCCTAGGAACGCTTGGCACCCTTCACCCCCGCTGTTCGTCCATCACCCCTGCTGGCGTCGGCAATGCTGGCCTCTCGACATCGAACTCGCCTCTGCTGGGGAAGAGGGTATGCATTGCGGCCGGTGCTCCATCGGCGCCCGCCAGGCACAAGCGCCCATCTTGAAGCGCCAAGACAAAGGCCGGACAAAATGGTTGAGCCTCTCACTCTGCCATTCACTCTGCCACTGCGCCGAGGCAGTCGCCAAGGTCCTCGTCGGCCGCAACCCTCCCCCCACTCTCTTCTGCGCGGCAGCGAGGTATAAGAACAGTTCACATGTGACCGCTTCTTCCTCACTCTCACAACTCTCCACCTCCCACCACCACCACCACCCAAAACCAAAACCACTATGCCCGCCCTCGAGCCCCGCTACGCCAGCAGCGTCAAGACTGACGCCCCTTCGGCCATCACCTGGATCTTCCCCGAGGGCCGTGAGGCCGTCGAGGGCAAGACCCACATCCAGCCCTGCGGTGGCTCCGTCAACGGCCCCCTCACCAAGTACCCCCTCAGCGGCGGCCACCTCTCGTTCGGCCAGCACGAGGCCACCGACAACGTCAACTTCCTCTGGTCCAAGTACATTGTCAACGACGGCGGTGACGACTACGAGTTCAAGACCTACGGCGAGTACACCGTTTCCGACGTGAGTACTTCTACCCTGCCTTGCCGAGCCCAGCTGACTCTCCAGCTCTCGTCGGGCCACTACTGCGCCAACGGCCCCGACTTCGCCGCTCAGGGCTTCAAGGCCGGTGACAAGGCCACCCTCATGGTCGTCTTCCAGAAGGACGGCCCCCCCGTCAAGAACAAGGGCTTCACCAAGCGCTGGTGGTTCCAGTGCGCCGACGTCGAGCTCGTCGACAACTGGGTCCAGCCCGAGGGCTACATGTGCGGCAACTACTACTCGACCAACGAGACCAGGATCACCTCGGCTGAGAAGTCGATGGAGTTCACCGTCTCGCCCGACTCGCGCCCCAACGGTGCCCGCGACCTCGCCCGCGCCGACGTCCAGGGCCGCCTCCCCGCCGACGACATGCCCGCCGCCAAGGCCGGTGGTATCGGTGCCGGTGTCACCGCCGGTGTCTTCCTCCTCGCCATCGGCGCCCTCTGGGCCTTTGGCGCTCTCCGCTTCGGCCGCAAGAAGTCGGTTACCATCCGTGACGACGCGTCGTCGGCCTCGTCCGTCCCCGTCAAGCAGGTCCGCAACTAAGCATTTCGCCTTGGTATCTTTGTCGAGGTGTCGCATATCTGTGAACTTGTAGAAAGCGCATGAAAGTAGAAAGCTCCAAAAGGGTCTCATAATGGGATATGCCACTGTCATTCATTAGTCTGCATCGTGAAGCTGCCACTAACGCTTGTCAACAGGCAGTGCTCTGCCTGTTTGATGTGTGAGGGTGGAGATCCTGTCATCTGCACACGCCTGCTCGTCGAAGAAGTCTGAGGTCGAAGAAAGAGTAGAGATACAGCAGAGGGAACCCCAATTCAGAACGGTGGGGGCGGGGATGGGGAGCCGGCAACGAACCAAGGCGCTGATGGGATTGTTGCTGCATATGCACACGCGAAGTGTGATGCATCTATGATGTACAACATGCCAGGCGGATGCTACAAATCAACCTGTATGCGTTCGCGAGCCAGAGCCAGCTGCTCTACGATGGCTCCCTGGTGAATCGGTTTGGGTAGAATGTTGTCGGCCCCCGCAGCTCCGTACTCTGCTATGTCCTCCTCGAGGGCGTTTCCAGTGCATCCGACAATGTAGACGTCGGAAGGCCAGGAGCGTACAGCACGGGCAACCTCAACTCCAGACAGCTGTGGCATCTGGCTTGATTTGTCAGCTCAGCTTGTGGTTCGACACTCACTTGTCCAGGAACACGACGTCGACAGGAGGCCCGCCTCGCCAGCTTCGCTCCAAGATGCCAAGAGCCACCCGGCCATCCTCGGCCTCCTCGACCGCGTGTCCCAGGCGCCTGAGCATCCGAGACATGAGTCGGCGAGTGAGCGGATCGTCGTCGACTACGAGGGTGCGAAGCTGGGGCAGCACGGCCGAGGAAGGCGGGTCCGCTTGGCGCGGGTCCTTGGGCGCAACCTCTGTGGGAGGCGACTCTGCGGGTGGGGTGGGCAATTTGTGGCTGTGGCGTTGGTGATGGGCGCCAAGACTTGCCGGCCGATCGCTGTCCAGGGGGACCAGAGGTGGGATGATCTTTTGCACTACGGAGCGTTGAGGCAACTGAGGCCTGGAGGCTGGACCGGAAGGACAATCTCCCGGCGCCGACAGTGCCGCGCGGCGAGGAAGATGATAAGGGAGCTCGAACCAGAACATGCTACCGCGGCCCGGCTCGCTGCTCACGCCAAGCCGCCCCTGGTGAAGTTTAACGAGCTGGGTCACGAGCGCCAGCCCCAGGCCAGTGCCCTTGCCTCCCTGGCGCCGGCCGATCTCCGTCTGGACGTATGGCGAGAAGAGGTCGTTGCCGACCTCTGTACGCGAGAGTCCAACACCAGTGTCGTGCACCTCCACCCGGATAATCGCCTTGCTCGTCTGCAGTTGTGCACTCGGTTCGGAAAAGCTCACACACTCGTGGATCTTCTCGGGTGTGCTGCCCGACTTGTGCTTGACCTTGGCCCGGGCAGGGTACAGCAAGCGCGAGACGAGGCGGACCGACCCCTCCTGGGTGAACTTGAACGCGTTCGACACGAGGTTGGAGCACATCTGGCGGAGCCGAGCCGCATGGCGTCGCCGACCACGATGCTACCCAAGGCCTCGATGCGGGGGTCGAGCTCGAGATGGAACACGACGCTCTCGGTACTGCGATAGGCGAGGGCAACGTGCTGGAGAGCTTGGTGGAAGTCAAAGGCTTTAGCGCAGAGCACGAGATTGCCACTCTCCATGCGGCTAAAGCTGAGCATGTCGTTCAGCACGGTCTCCATCATCCGCAGGCTGCTGTCGAGTCCCTCGAGCAGCTCGCGTTGGTCCGGCTTGGCATTTGCAAACGCCCCTTCAGCCTCGAGATTGGCAAGGGACAGCCGCGCCGTGTTCAGAGGTACGCGCACCTCGTGGAAGACTGGTCAGGTCAGGACGGTCGAGACAAGTGACTCACTGTAGGCAACGAAGCGTTTCTTGGATTGCTCAGCTTCATCCTGCTTCTTGTGTGAGGCGACAACCTCGCTGCAGTGAGCTTCAGCCGATGCGTTCTCCACACAAACCTGAGGGCATCGGCAACCTCCTGCTTCAGCTTGAACAACTGCCGGTCTGATCGCTCGCGGAAGTAGGCTGCGCCGGCGAAGATGTAGTGGTACACCGTGATAAGAACGACGTCACGCCACACCGCGTGTGCGAGGTTCCGGCGGAAGTACGCACACATGAACACACCCCAGGCAGTCACCGCCAGAAGGTGTAACGGACGGTTCAGGCGCATCGTCATCAGTGCAAACGTGGGTATGCCAGCAAGCAGGCCCATGAGGTTGAGGAAGTCCCGTGTGCCGCAGTCCCCGCTGCCGAAGAACTGGATCAGCAACGGAGAAGTGTCAGCTCACATTGCAGTCATGCTGTCGTCAGCCCCTCCTCCGCAGTTGAACGGCTCACCATCTCAATCGGCAGGATATAACCCCAAACCCACGATGCGCCCACGAGGAAGAACTGGTACGTCCAGTACGAGCTGAGGTAGATGTCGTACGCGATCATGAAGGGCAACGGGAAGGTGAAGAAGCCTGCAAAGCCAAAGTATGCCTGGAGTCAGTGGCACGGCCCCAGCGAGCGACATACAGAGTACTCCCACGCTGTCCACACCTGGGTGGTGCCGATCGTCAAGAACGTCGACAGCAGGATGAAGCACGTCGCCGCCAGTGCGCCGGGCTTAGCGGCTTGCCACCGCTGGGGTCAACTTGCCCCCTTGTTTTCTCACCTCCTCCTGAAACGCGCGCTCCGACTCCCGCTCTGGGAAACGGATGCGGACAAACTCGCGAAGTGTCGGGGCGGGTCGACGGAGGGCCTGCCTGATCCGCCGTAGCCGCCGAAAGCGGGGCCTGGGAGGCTCCTGCGCCTGTCCGTTCTCCTCTGTGGCGGCCTCTTCGTCGTAATGTTTCTCGTCGGGGGTTAGACACTCGCTCTCTAAAGCGGTGAATTGGGCGAAGTCGGTGTCGACGACCAGCTGGGCTACAGGTCCCTGCTGGCTGCTTGTGCTTGTTCCCCGGCGCCGTCTAGGCCCCTCGATGTGTGGCAAGGAGGCCGTGCCCTCGCGCCATGATCCAAGGCGGGTGAGAGCTCCGTGAAGGAGCTCGGGCTGGGGCATTGGTATCGCGGCGGTAGCAAAACGGGTGCGTTTGAGCAGAGATGGTGAGTGAGAGTGGAGTTTGGAGTTGTGGTCTCGAGACGAGGGGATGTTTGGCACGTCATCGTGGGAAGAGCAGCAGCAGTGACAAGACCACCTTTAACGAGTGTAGCAGCGGCGCAATTAGTCCTGGCCCTCGTTCCGCACAAAGTGAGACACGGCGCCATGGCGTCGAGTGTTTGGCGGTGGTGGCGCGGTGGAGGCTGTGCAGCGAGGACTTCGATATCGCTGTTCCGTTCGCCGCCGTTCAGAGCACGAGCCGTCGCTGCGGGCGCGGCTTGACTGCAGTGTGGTAGATAACCGTGGGGTGTGTACATGTGCGTATGTGTAGTTTATCGCTCATCATGGGTGAGCTTGAGGCCGTGTGCGAGTGGGATGTGTGCAGCGGATGATGTGTGCAACGGATATCGCCCAGATCGGTACCCCGAACATCTGAGCGGAATGTGTTTGTGTCCCTTGCAGTAGCCGGTGACGCATGACGCACCAAGCTTTTGCTGGACTGTCGTTGGTGCTCACTATGTTGGAGCGCAGTGGTGGCCCAACAATATGCGAGATCGGCAGAGATTGGCAGCCTGTGCAGTGTATGTGGCAGTGGTACTGATTGCCAGTTCGAGAGTATGATGAGCTCATCCCTATGCATGCAGAGCAAGCTCGTTTGCTTGGAACAAAACGCGAAACTGGACGTGCGGCGTGTACTGGGGGAGATGGATGGGACAGCTGTGGCGAGGAGAAACCAGGGTGAAGTTGAAGATTCAGCCGCGGCACCCGCCCGCCCGTCCAACCCTCGTTTGATCGCAAACACAGGACAGACACTGACATCACATCGTTCCTCTCATGCCTCTCATCCTCTCATGGCCTCTCACTCCCACCAACACCGCACCATGACATCATTGCCGACGACAAGAGTCTGGACACATGACACACCGCGGACGCTGCCTTCCACGCCCGATGCATAAAACTCTCTCACTTGTGTGTGTGGTTTCTGCCAAGCTGCCAACATACGAACCAACAGCATGTCTGCTCCTCCCGGACAAGCTCCTCCCACAGAAGCGCCCCGTTATCCGGGCACCGCCCACCGCGAAGTCGAGCCCAACGAGGAAATCGACCGTCGGCACGAGGGCGCCGACACCATCGGCGGCATCACCTACGTCAAGGACGTCGGCCTGGAGCCAGCACCCGCCCCGCCCCCCTCGTATGCCCCCGTGCCGTCTACCAAGCGAGCCCCTCCCGCTCAAGATCGCCCCGAGCAGGCCACGGTTGACGATGTACCAAGCGATGTGTCCGCTGCGCCGGTGAGAGATGAGGGGGCTGTGCCAGATCCAACCGCCAAGATGCATCTCGGCGTCGGCCCCGGCTCGACCCAAGGACCGAACCCCGTCGCAGCACCAAACACGGTGGCGCCCGCCATTGATCTCCCCACAGCCGAGGGGCCCATGACGGTGCGCCTCGGCGAGGGCGCGGCGACATCGTCGCCACTGTTGGGGAAGGCACAGCATCAGATGGGCCCCGACCGGGGGGTGGACCCATCCGCGGCACCCAAGCACGACAGCAGTGAGGCGGATCCTGAGGCTGCGGACGCAGAGAAGAGGG
This sequence comes from Cutaneotrichosporon sp. PK4640, assembly GCA_023630115.1. Lineage (NCBI taxonomy): Eukaryota > Fungi > Basidiomycota > Tremellomycetes > Trichosporonales > Trichosporonaceae > Cutaneotrichosporon > Cutaneotrichosporon sp. PK4640. The sequence continues at coordinate 46,730 of JAMALN010000286.1, read as the reverse complement.
CGGCCGATCTGCGTTCCGTCCTCGGCGAGGAACCCGAAGGCAACCTCGTGGACGGCATCGAGGATGATGTGCTCTACACTCTCATGCGTGGCTTCGACAGGGTGAGCTCCGCGCATCGCGACGACGCTAACCGCAGCAAATCAACCACGTCCTCAGCCCGGCGGGCAACTTGCCGCCGAATCAGCCCGACCTGCGCATGACCAGTCTGCCAGACGTGGGGTACCGCTCTGACACCCTCAAATCCAACTTTGAACGCGTCTTCTCCGCTGCAGGCCCGCAAGCTGTGCGTGGTATGAGCGAGCTCATTCGCTTGACGGACTGGGACAACCTGCCGCTCCGTACAGGGACGTACTGCGGGTTCTACTTCATCGCATGGTGGTTCGGATATGCCATGGTGTTGCTTGGAGTGTTTGCGACCGTGCTCGCCTGCTTCCCCAAGACACGCCGATACCTCTTCCCCCGCGTGAGTCTGGAGTGGCTCTGGTTGCGGCTCTAGCTGCGAGCTGACGCTGACAGCAGGCGCCACCGCCCGGCAAGCCTGTGTCCGCAACCGACCCCACCAACCAGGCGGGTGATCAGAGCTTTATCGGGAGCGACCGCACGCGCTCGCAGGCCGAGCAGGTCGAGCAGCAGGCCTTTGAGGCTCGCGCGATCTTCGAGGCGTACGCGCAGACGGTGATCATTGGGGGCGGTGGCAACAAGAAGCACGCCGGTAACTCGCGAGTTGGACACAAGACAGAGGCACCTGTCGAGACGGATGACGGCACTGTACGCGATGAGGACGGCAAGGTCCTCGCCCACAAGGAGGACGCCTTTGACGCATCCGACGCTGCGGTTCCCCACCAAGAAGTTGTGGATGGTACCAAGCTCGTCGCCAAGGATCAGAAGGCGGCCGAGAAGGCTGCTGCCCTCGAGGCGAAGCACAAGCGCGACGCACTCGTTGCCAAGATGGCCAAGGGTACTGAGACTACTCTCGGCAGTGTGGCAGACTTCGTAGAGATTCTCCAGAAGTACGGGATCCGGAAGACCGCGCTAACAGAAGCACAATGTCGCCGCCCGCTCCATATCCCGAGACGTATGCGCGCTTCAAGTTCTCCGCTGTGGCATTTCTGGTGCCCGTTCTGGCCCTGCACTTGATCCCCGCGCGCATGTTCGGGCGTGCCGCCTCGTTCGGACTTGGCTTTGCTCTGTGGGGCCGTCCACTGGCTATCAAGGCGTTCAGGTTAATCCCACGCATGATGCCGAACCTCTCCATGCTGCTCGACCCCCGCAACAACCTCCTCTCCGGCGCACCGACCAACGCCCAGCTCACACTCTTCCTCCTCCGCGCGGCCGAAGACATCGGAGACCCACTCCCTCCTCCACCCACCGCACCGGCCAGCGGGTCGCAGACCAAGGCCCTGAGCGATACGCAGCCCACGGAACAGGCCGGAGACGAGGACATGGAGCTTGCGCGCCAAAAGGAGGCGGACGGCAAGAAGGTTGAGGCGGCGCGGCACAAAACGCGCGCTAAGGCCAAACGCACCCTCACGACCGCGTTCCGCAAGGTCGGCAAGAAGGTGGCTGCGTTCCGCGGCGACGTCGCGGTTGATGGCCAAGAGAAGCCGATCGCGGGCCAGTTCAAGAGCGGCCTGCTGCACCGCAAGTTTGGCACGTCCCCCGATGCGTACGCGTGCAAGCTCAACAACAAGCCCGGGCATCTACTCGTTGACGGCGAGTCCGGGCGCGTGGCATGGGTCGCGCTCACGGAGAGTGGGCCGTCTGAGAAGCATGTGTGGGATACGGACGACCTCGTCGAGCTCACCAAGGCGAGCGTGAGCGTGCCCCGCCTCCTGGCCGGCTTTGTGGGCGGCGTATCCATCGACTCCCTAGGCCTGATCATGCGCTTCGTCGGTCCGCCTGTGGCTGAGGGCGAGGTGGACCCGAGCATTGTCAAGTTGACCTCCGTTGAGCGTCGTGACCCTCTGTTCAACCGCCTCGTTGCTATTGGTCCGCAGCGCTGGGAGATTCTGTAGCTGTCACCGCACACGGACGACCGTAGAGTCCCCTCGATGCATGCATGTTGATGCTGATGCTGGGGACATACGTGCCCTTGCTCTCTGCCCCTCTGTGCGACCGCATGCACGCATGCATGGTGCAGGCTATTCTGGTGTATTCTGCCGGTCATGTCCGCGTGGGCCGTAGGGCGGAGGGGTCCGAGTGCCGAGCCGAGTCACCAGGACGAGGGCGATCACCGTTGAGTGGCATGGCGTGAGAGGTTTGTGTTTGTGACTACTGTATTTGTACCGGCGCTCACAACATCTCTTGTGCTGTTCACATCACCCACCTTCTCCCCCGTCCTCTCTTCTATCCTCTCTACTAGTGACAGCACGCAGAGAATGAGCGCCATGGTACGTCCCCCTCTCCGCGCAGCTCGGGCACTGGCGATCCGCCGCGGCGCCATTCTCCAGGCGCGGGCTATGTCCTTTGCGCACGCAAGTCGGCCGCTCCCCACTTCCATCCCCACTTCCCGCGCTCCCACGCTCCGCTCTGCGCTGCACCGCCCCAGCATGATGTCTTACGCCACCCAGTGCTCGACCACGATCCCGCCCACCAAGCTCTCGGCTGTCGCCCCCGGCGCCAAGCTTGCGGCCGACGCGCTCATTGTCCCCGTGACGTCGGGCGACAACGGCGTGCAGCTCGGTGACGCAAGTGGGCTGAGCGCCGACCGCGCGTCCGCCCTTGCCTCGCAGCTTGGCAAGCTGGGCTTCAAGGGCAAGGCTGGCTCGATCACCTCGGTGCCCGGCGCCGAGGGTGACGCGGCGCCGGTGCTCATCTTCGCCGGGCTCGGTAAGCCCGAGAAGGACGGCTCCATCAAGCCGGAGGCCCTGCGCCGCGTGGTGGGCGCCGCCATTCGTACCGCCTCCGGTATGGAGCTTGCCACCGTCGCTGTCAGCGTTCCCGCCCGCGCCGAGCTCCTCACCGCGGCGGCTGAGGGTGCGTCGCTCGGCGCGTACGCGTGGAACTCGTACAAGAGCAAGGACACGAGTGCGCCTGTCGCGTCCATCCAGCTCATCTCGTCGGCATCGGACGCTGCAGATGTCGTGCGCCGCGCCGAGGTCGCCGCGCGTCACCAGAAGGGTGCGCGCAACCTCGTCAACACCCCGCCGTGCGACCTGTACCCCCAGACGTTCGCCGAGCGCGCCGCCGAGTTTGCCAAGGGCCTCGAGGGCGTCACTGTCGAGGTGTGGGATGAGAAGCGCCTCGCCGAGGAGGGCTGCGGAGGCCTCGTCGGCGTCGGGCAAGGCTCGGCCAAGCCTCCCCGCCTCGTCAAGATCGCGTACACCCCCAAGGGCGTCTCCAACCCCAAGCACCTCTCGATCGTTGGCAAGGGTGTGACCTTTGACTCAGGCGGCATTTCGCTCAAGCCTTCTGCCAAGATGCACGAGATGAAGGGCGACATGGGCGGCGCCGCCGCGACCCTCCACGCGGTCCTCGCCGCCGCCGAGCTGCAGGTTGCCGCGCGTGTCACAGGCTGGCTCTGCCTCGCCGAGAACATGCCCAGCGGAACGGCTCTCAAGAACGGCGACGTCATCCGCCAGCGCACCGGCACCACTGTGGAGATCCACAACACCGACGCCGAGGGCCGCCTCGTCCTCGCTGATGGCCTTGCCATGGCCCAGTCCAAGGCTACGGGCTACGGCACCGAGGACTCCGACCCAGACCTCCTTCTCAACATTGCTACGCTCACTGGTGCGCAGCTTGTTGCGCTCGGCATGCGCACCGCCGGCCTTATGGGCGACGAGAAGGCCGTCAAGGCTGTCGAGGCTGCCGCTGCCGTCACCGGCGAGCAGTTCTGGGCCATGCCCTTCCCTGACGAGATGCTCGAGGATCTCAAGAGCACCACCGCCGACCTTAAGAACATCGGCGGCATTCCCATGGGCGGCATGATCAAAGCCGGTGTCTTCGTAAGTCCCCGCAGCCTGGATCCCCACTTACGCCAGCTCCAGCAGTTCGCTGGTGACAAGGGTAACTGGGCTCATCTCGACGTGGCTGGCCCAGCGGCCAACTTCAGCAGCCCGTGGGGCTACACCCCGACTGAGGGCACCGGCTTTGCTGTCCGCACTCTGCTCAAGGTCGCCGAGCAGCTCGCTGCGTAGCACGACACACACATAAGAGGTCAGAAGTCGTTACACATGCATATAAGGTTCACACTGCCCAGCACTCCTGCCTACATCTTGCTCTTTTCCATTGTGCGGTACTCGAGACCCCTGAGAGGGTAGTCGAGTGGGTGGAGGGCACGCTCCTTTGCTCGCTTAATACGCGCCTCCGAGACCTCGAAGGCACGGGGCACGCGCTCGTCCCACTGTCCTGTCTTAAGGTGGTGAGCGAGCCCGCGGGTGATACTGTGGATGAGGGCCATGCCGCGACCGTTGTATCCGGCGGCGATCCAGACCCCAGGACGCCCCGGCACGGCGCCGACAATCGGGAGGTAGTCGACACTGTGGCAGATGATCCCTGCAGTTAGCTGTAGTTCCCAGCCTGCCTCACCGGTCCAGCACTTGGTCAAGCCCTCGCCATCCGCCTCCTTGCCCCAGCCGAGGTAGCTGTCGCGGCAGTAGTCGGCAAGCCAACGCTTGACCTCGGGTCGCACGAAGCTGTCGTCGTCGATGCCGTACACCTGGTCCGGCTTGATGATGCGGTTGCCGAACAACGCCTTGGGGTACGGACCGAGGACAACGCCGCTGTCGGGTGTCTGGATGAGGTAGGGACCAGCCTCGACGGCAAACGTCGTCTTGAGCGCGCGCGGTCCGGCGTATGCGGCGGGCGACGTCACGAGAGCCGAATGAGAGTGCACAGGGACAAGACTGGAGTCAATACAGGTCACAAGAGATGTGAGGAGTACGTAGCACTCACACATCCTTGAGCTCGGGCAACACATGCTGCGTGTACGCGTTTGTCGCGAAGATAAGGTTGCGAGCGCGGACGATCCCGCGCTTGGCGCAGTCGACAATCACGGTGCCGTCCAAGTTGTGACTGAACCCAGCAACTGGCGCCCACGAGTAGAAGCTAACGTCGGCAGCCTTGGACTCCAGCGCGAGGCGAAGGAACGCGGTTACGCCGCGGTGGGGGTGCCAGGACCCACCGGGGCAGCGGTTGGCCTGGATGGCGCCACGAGTGCGCGAGAGCTTGCGCACCTCAGCCGGATCCGTCACAATCTCCCAGTCGAGCAAGCGCCCCTTGTGCTTCGGGTGCGTCTTGAGGAGCTTCTGCATGAGCTCATAGTTGCGCATGTTGTCCGCCGCGCCCTCGGGGGTGGTCAGCACCTGGTGTGAGCTCGAACTGTGCGTTGCCCACCTCCACACGACTGCCGCGCCAGAAGTCCGCCTCGATACCCTCGGAGCGCACAATGCTCTCCACCAGGTCGAGGTTGCTCTGCTCAAACATGATTACGTCCATCGCGTCCTCGGCGCTGAGACCTGCGCCGCCCTCCTCAAGCGGGGCCATCAGCGGGGTAAGCAGCTGCCAGCTCTGCCCGACGACGTGGCCCCCGTTACGCCCAGCTAATCGTCAGCCTGCTGCTCGCGACCACCAACCCACAGGCCCCCGACGCGACGTCCTTGGCATCGAGGATGACGACCCGCTTGCCCGCAGCAGCGCCGCCCGGCCGAGAGAGCTGGTACGCCAGCGACGTTCCTGTTGCGCCCGCTCCCACAATCACATAGTCGACAATCTCCGTCGGCAGCTTGGCATCCCGCCCGTGGTCCCAAAGCGACTTGGGCCCGCGGTTCTGAAGTCAGCTCATGCGCGAGGAGGACTTACCGTCTGCTGCCAATGTGAGACCGTCGAAGTGTATGGCTGGGGGAAACACGGCATGGTGGTGGTGAGTGAGCTGTCGTACGTGGGGCGTCATTAAACGATGCCATCGGTCGCACATGTCCGGGTGGGTGTACTGCGAGCTAGACACCTCTGGTGTGCTGGTATCTTGGCCTGGCGGAAGCAGGTCGCATGGCGTCGCGGATCTGGCCGAAGGCCTGGTTGCCGAACTGGTCTCCGTTTGGTTCCCGACAAGCAGCATTCCACAAGGTGGACCTGCCCAGCTCCGATCATGACCAGGGATTAGTGCGGGGACGGCGTGTTAGATAGCAGTTGATACGGGTCAGTGCGCTGGCGAGCGACGCGATGGAGATGGCACTAAGATGAGGCGCAGGAGTCGGGTGGAAATAAACAATACTGTAAGCGGGGCGGGTGCGCCATTGCCGTGCCCGGCATCCCCACGGCACACCGCCGGAGCAAAGGGAGACGCCCGATCCGCAGGCGGAATACAGGGCGATACTGCACGCTGGTCGCGATAGCCACGAGTGATTGAACGACAAGTGGTACATGGAACACTGATCTACAACCAATAACAATAGCGGGCATCTAGAACGCGCCCATGCTACCCGCGTTGTTGACGGTCACCAGCGGCCCAATGTCCCCGGGCTCAAAGTAGAGACTGTCGATGACGCTGGGGTCCAACATTGTGAAGATGTCGCCGCCGTGGTATCCAACTAGGGACGAGAGCCCGCCGCCCAGCTCGAAAGGGAGCTCTGAGGGCTGGTCGGGAGCCGTAGGGGCGGCTGCCGGTCCCGGGTCATTGGCGGTGAGGTGGGCTGCAAAGAGATCCATCGCCTGCGAGGGCGTCCCGCATGCGATACGTGCGGCGGCAAGCCTTCGGCTCGAGTTCATCAGTCGCCGGCCTAGCACGTGCGTGATTCCCGTGATATTCTCATGCAGGCGCAGGTCGATGAGTCGGCGTGCCAGGCCTGCTGTGAGCGCCAGAAGGAACATGTCGCTGTCGCCGGTGCGAGGTGAAGTCGAGATGATGCGCAGTGTGAAGAACCCGGTGTACGCCATGCGGTAGTATCTGGTGTCAGCGACGCTGGCACTTGGACTCACCTGTAGGAGAACATGTGGCTTGTGCTGATAAGCTGGTGCGTCCCGCTCAGAATGGCGATGGCCCGAGGGATGATAACTTGTGCTCTCTCGAGACATGCGTCCCGCCCCACCGCGATTGCGTCCTTTGGCCACTGACGCAAGATGCTGTACTCGTACAGCGTCGTAGTGAGGATGAAGCGATAGCCGTCCATGTCGCTCTCTGCCATGGCAACATCGCTGGGGGCGAGCTTGGAGTACCATGCGTCCTTCCAGCGCTGCAGCGCCGCGTCGACAGAAGCCATGTGAGCAGCAATGTCGAACACTGGCCCGCGGGCTTGGAGCTTGGCGACCTCCAGCTGGAAGCGCATGAACAGGCGGAGGAGGAACATGCAGGCGCAGGCCATGCTGTCATAAGGCAGTGCAAGGGAGTGCGTGCACCATTCGAGAAGACGGCTCTCCTCAACTTGCGGAAGATCCGGGAGGAGGCCGCGGCGGGAGCGGAAGAAGGCGGTGGCGCTCTCCCAGTCCACGAGCAGGATGACCATGCGCGTGACGCTGCGCGCCAGTCGCTCCTCGGATGCGTTGTGGTGCGGCGACGGCGCCGTGGCCCACTTTGGCGGGGGCCATGTGTCGAGCCGTAGCTCGATGCACAGTGTCACCGCCTTGGCAGCCAGGTGCCAAACACGGTTGAGCTTGCGCCCGCCGAGCGAGGTCGTGAAGATGAGCAGTGCCTGGCAGATCTCGAGGCTCTGGAAGCAGTGCTTCTCCACCTGGGTAATGAGCCACTCGACGTGGTTGTCCAGACGAGCTACCAGAGCTATTGTGTGACCCGAGACCGGTAGGCTCTGAGCGCTGATGAGAAAGACGACAGTCGTGAGGAGAGCGGAGCGGGCCCGGAGGAACGGCAGCGTGTGGATGGCGGGGTCGAGGGTGCGAAACTTGCCCTCGGTCCAGTACACCTCGTACAGGTCCCTGGCCTCACGCTCGCTGACAATGCCCGCGGCGACGGGGTCGTAGTCTGGCCCAAGGTCGAAGCGAGGTTGGTCGATGCGTGCGTACACAAGCTCATCGCCCGGCTGTGGCGCGTACGCGTCTGGCGGCTTCTGCAACTCTCCCAGCCCCTCCTCCAGGAGGCTCACGCCGCGATAAGGGTTGGGATCAAGCCCCCGAGCAGCCTCGTAGAACTCGTCGAGGAAGCGGGTGCGGTCGAAAGGCTCTCGCGCGACCGTCTCGGGGCTCTCATGCTCGTGCTCCGGCTGATCGTCTGCAACGCGGGCAAGCACGCTCAGCATGTTGAATGTTGACGAGTTTGTCACCGCCCCGCTGGGCGTGCGCGCCCCTGGCTCTGGATCATCGTACAGTTCCGATGAGGGCGACACGTAGACATCATCGGTCGGCGCACATAGGGGGCGGGTTGCGGCAAGCGGCGATGTGCTTGATCCTGAGGGAGGTCGGGCCGGCAACTTTGGTGTCTCTCCGCCCACCCCGCGGACACGGCTGACGGTCAGCCCAATCCCGTTCCGCCCCTCACTTCTTGGAACCCAACTTGCGTCCGAGCTGGTGAGTCAGAGGTGACGTCGCGGGCACTCACCTTGCGGGGCACGACCTCGCAGACGGCACCCAGATGCGTGCAGCGCACACAGTTGCTGGCCCCCTCCTCGCGGCGACACTTAATCTGGCATTAGCGCCAATCCCACTGGCCGCCCTGCGCTTACCTTGTTCCTGCGGCATTCCATACATGCTGAGAACGGCGGCATGGGGTGAGTGAATGGAAGATGGAGTTCAGATCGGCGTAGCAGCAGTCTATGATACATGCGACCGCTACCGCGGACGGGTATCTGCACCCACTCAGTGTGCATGTGACCCAACCAGCCAAGAGGTACCGGGTAATCTTGGCGGGGATGGGTCGGACTCGAGCGGACGCTTTGCCCACCGCTTTACCGCTCACCTCGTCGATACCATCAGCCACTAGTAACTGAGATCTCAGGAACAACCCGGCCTTGATAGGCACATTGGCCGTTCCAAGCCGTGAACGCCGTAATCCGCTCCGCATAGCCTCCACAAGGCAGAGGAACGGGTCCGACTCTGTGGTCCGGCCTGGTCTCCGAACCGAGGCACGGCGCCGTAGAGTGGGCTATTTGGGGGTCGTACCTGCTTCTTGGCCCCACAACCAGCACCACCGGTATGGCGATTGGACATGTGGGGTCAGGGCGCTTTGTCGCGTATCGTATGGAACTGGCCGACCACCTGGGCCAGCTGACAAGAGATAGGGGCGTCGCACGGCGTCTAGTCCAAACACTCACTCCTCGCCGTGCGGAGAGCCCACCCGTTGGCGAACAAAGCGATCGCACTCCGCCGCCGGACGGCCCCCGCCTCGTTACAGCGGCTGAGCGGACCATCCAGAGTTAAATACAAGGGGCGCGTTTGTCTGGGATGTCCAACACCCTCACCCGCAGCCCGGGCACATCACCACCCTACCACCAGTCACCCCATCATGTCTGAGAAGGATGCCGAGATCGGGAGCAAGTCCGACTACAACGTCCACGTGAAGGAGGCGTCGGGTCACCACAACGGCCTCGAGGGCACGCTGCGCGACGAGACGGACGACACCGGCGTCGTGCGCGCACTCAAGGCGCGCCACATCCAACTGATTGGCATCGGATCGGCAGTCGGCATCGGTCTGTTCATCGGCTCTGCGCGCAGTCTCATCTATGCGGGCCCTCTCGGGTCGCTGCTCGCCTACACCTTCTACGGAGCCGTGCTCTGGGGTGTGTGTCTCGCAGCCGGTGAGATGGCAGCATTTCTGCCAATCCGCGGCGGCCATCTCGCTTGGGCCCACATGTACCTCGACCCCGCCGCGTCCTTTGCAATCGGATGGAACTACATCTATGCCTGCTTGATGTTCGGGTGCGCGGACATCATCGCAGTATGCGGTCTTGTGAGTGCCCCAACGTAGCGCCGTGCTGACCCGCAGATGCAATACTGGCTTCCCGACGTCAACGTGGTCGCGTGGATTATCATGACCCTTGTGATCATCACGGTTCTTAACGTGTTCCACGTCAAGTTCTTCGGAGAGGCTGAATTCGTGAGTTGCCCCGGACGTGGCGCAGCTGATGTCAAGTACTTTGCCTCGTTCAAGGTTCTGCTCATCGTCGGCCTCCTGATGATGACGTTCATCGTCATGCTTGGCGGAAACCCGCAGAAGGACCGCATCGGCTTCCGCTACTGGAAGAACCCTGGCTTGATGGCCGAGTACCACAGCACCGGCTCGCTCGGCCGCTTCCTTGGCTTCTTCCAGGTCTTCAAGATCGCCGCGTTCTCGATGGGTGGTCCCGACACCATGGCCATGTGCGCCGCCGAGGCCGTCCAGCCCCGCAAGGTCCTCCCTCGCGCCGTCAAGGCCATCGTGTTCCGCCTCGCTGTCTTTTTCGTCCTCGGCGCGGTCGCCATCGGTGTCCTCGTGCCCTACAACGACCCCTTCCTCAAGGAGTCGGTTGCCACTGGTGTCGGCTCCAACGCCTCGGCCTACGTCGTCGGCATGAAGCGCGTCGGTATCAAGGTCCTCCCGCACATCTTCAACGCCGTGTGCGTGACCTCGGCCGCCAGCTGCACCAACGGTTTCACTTACCTCTCGATGCGTATCCTGCACTCGATGGCTCTCCGCGGCGAGGCGCCCAAGTTCTTCGCCAAGACCAACAAGCACGGCGTGCCCCTCAACTGCTTCTACTTTGTCTTTGCTGTGCTCTGCCTGAGCTTTATGCAGCTGAGCAACAACGGCGCCACCGTCTTTGGCTGGTTCATCGACCTCTCCTCGGTGGCGACCATGATCAACTACACGGCTATGGGCATCTTGGGCATCCGCTTCCACGCCGGCATGAAGAAGCAGGGCATCGACGCCAAGACGTTCCTCCCGTGGCGCACGCGCTACACTGTCCCCTGGGCCTGGTGCTCGGTCTTCTTCCTCATCATCATCACCGTCTTCCAGGGCTGGGAGGTGTTCACCAAGGGCGGCTGGGACCTCAAGTCGTTCTTCACGTGCTACTTTGGCCTCTTCTTCTTCGCCATCTGCTTCACCTTCTGGAAGATCAAGAACAAGACCAAGGCCGTCCGCCTCGAGGACATGGACTTTATGTCGCGTGTCCAGGAGTTCGACGAGCTCGACGCGTACTACAAGGAGCACCCGCCCGTCTCCACGTCGCTCTGGAACAAGTTCCTCGACAAGCTCTTCTAAGCGGGTGGTGCCGGCCATTGGGGTTGTGGAGAGGGAGCGGGGGAGGGGGTATGACATGGGGTTGGGATGTACAAAGCGAAGATGTTCGAGAATCGAGGAGTGGTTGTCAATTAGTATAGCCTTCTAAAGCGGCTTAGGACCGCAGTTGTGCACACAATAGAATGAATCGTTGTCTAGGTCCAAGTTACGCGCCCGGGCGCCCGGCCATGCATAGGCGGGCATGTATTGACACACACCGCCGCTACCATGCCGGCTATGCCGAGCAATCAGCCTAACCTAACCTCTGATCATTGTCATCATGCTGTGCTTGTTGCAAGGGTATGAAGAGAGAGCAGAATCATGATGCCGACAAGTCCTATTCAACAGTGCTTTGGAGTCAGCATTCCGCGTCCGCCCACGTCTCCGCCGGATCGGACGTCCGCACAGTAGTCACGGCGCTGACCCTGGACATTGCCGTCACCGGGCTTCCACCTCAGACATACTCTCTGCGTCTCCATTGCTGCAAGGCGACGGTGCTCCCAAGATAGCACTGGGCGCAACACCGCTCCCTCGGCGTGGAAGGGGGCGTCTGCACCAACTGTGCGGCCCGTCGTGCGGAGCTGTGCTGGCCAATGCTTGTTGGCTGTTGGTGTCGTGAACTCCTGGATGACTATAAAGGAGCTGAGCTGGGCGTGGATCCGGCCTTCAATGCGAGCAGCCACTCCGCCGCGTTCTTCAGGACCAACCAAGCTACCCACGTGAGATCTGCCCTCCGCGGTAACTGACACGAAGCATGCTCGGCCTCATTGCCATCCTCGCTACCTCGTCTCTGGTTTCCGCCGCCCCCGCCGCCAGTCGCAACAACGTCGCTCGCCACGAGACTCTTGACGACCGCCGGGCCGCAGCTCTCGCCAAGCGCGATTTCTGGGACAATGGCTGGTACGACACGTTCGTCAAGGGCGCCGTCGACTGCTACTCCGCCCCCACGTACGACAGTGACAAGGTCAGCTACTACAAGCCTGGCAGCGCGGTCGCGATCGGGTGCCAGACCCACGGCGAGGACGTGAATGGCAACGACGTGTGGGACTTTACAATCCGCAAGTGCTACGTCCTGAACGACCAGCTCAAGATCGATCACGTCTGGATCCCGGGCGTGAACGACTGCGACGCCAAGTGGGCTGGTTAGACATGTCTATGCATCATTCGCCTCGCTGCACGCCAATACGTTCTCGCACGCTGCATTCTCCTCCCCTACTGTCCTCTAGGGGGCATTCGGTCCCCACACTCTGCATACAGACTGCAGTCCCAGGGCACAGTCACTGGCTCTCCCAAGACTGCACCGGGCGCAACTCCACTTGTCGGGATAAGTAGGCCCGAACGCCCCAGCTGTGCAAACCCAGCATGAGGCGATACCGAGCTCTGCTGACCGATGATGCACTGCTGAGCGGCGGCGCCCTCAATGGCCTGTTGCAAGTGGGAATGGAGACATAAAAGGGATGAGCTTGGCCGTGACGAAACCATCATGGCGATCAGGGACTCCAACCTCGCCCTCAGCACCAGGTAACAGCAGCACTCGACTGCATTGACACTAACTAAGCATGCTCGCCCTCGCCGCCGTCCTCGCTGTATCGCCACTTGTCTCCGCTGCATCCGCTTTTCGATGCAACGGCGCTCGCGGCCGGACTCTGGTTGATCGCCAGTCCGCTGTCCCGGCTAACCCCGACATGTGGGTCGACCCCTACGAGTCGTACGTCGACAGCAACGGCGGCGTCAACTGTTACTCGGCTCCCACATACAACAGTGACAAGGTTTGCCGCTTCAAGTCCGAGAGCTCGGTCGCGATCGGATGCCAGACCCACGGCGAGGAGGTGAACGGCAATGATGTATGGGATTACACCATCGGCAAGTGCTACATCCCCAACGGCAGACTCGAGATCAACCACGCCTGGATCCCCGGCATGGCCGAGTGCGACACCAAGTGAGCAAGCTGGTATGTATCTAGGCCCGTCGCCTCCATGCATCTCGTACCTCAGTCACACGCATCACATTCACTTCTGACTACTTCCTATCCCAGTTCATGCGCCACGGGCGCCAGGGGCACCGGGCCCGGAGATGTTCTCGCGGGCGTGCGGGATCTGGTCCGCGTGGAGGTCAAACTTGCCAGCGACAAACTCGCCCTGAGCTGGGTCCGAAGGACGGCGGGCAGAGGCGCCAGTGTCGGTGGCCTGGTCTCGGCGGAAGGTGGTGTCGGCGTCGGGTACGCCAGCGCCGAACTCGTTGAACTTGCCGTGGACGGGGTCGGACATGGTGTAAACTTGGGTGTGGGGGTGAGTTGGGGAGACGAGAGTTGGAGTGGCGAGGGATACTCTTCCCAGACGCGCGGGTTATATGCATGCTACCCACCCACCTCAGGAGTGTCAGCCCGGCCGCGCGAACATGTGCCCGGGATGAGGTCAGTTGTGAGGTCATGGGGAGAATGTGTTGGCCAGATAAACTCGTGGCCCCGCGGCCTCTGGCGACGAGGGACTTTGTGGTGCGTGAGCTCCATACACCACACTGGTATGTTAGCCACAGACGAACAGCACCGCAGAGGCTCGATCTTGGCAGCGACCAGTGGCGAGAGCGATCGTCATCTGCTACCATCGTGGGTGCATGCTTCCGACTTACAATTGATGTGATGGAATGTGGGCGAAGCAGCTGTCGGCGATGGCCGGTCATCTCCGAGACGGACCTCGGCGCTCGCATCTCCAGCGGCATCGCGTTGATTCCGGCTCCAGAAATATCTCTCGCGTGCCATCACACACGTCGCCATGAGCAACAAGGCCAAGGTGCTACCGTCGGCAGTCGAGGCTATCGGGCACACGCCGCTGGTGCGCCTCGACCGCGTCACAGCCGCCCTCGGGCTGGAGGGGACGATCCTCGCCAAGCTCGACTACCTCAACCCCGGCGGGTCCAAGAAGGACCGTGCGGCGCGCGGCATCATCGAGGAGGCGGAGGCCGCGGGCCTCCTCAAGCCGGGGCAGCCAGTCGTCGAGCTCACAAGCGGGAACATGGGTGGGCGGACACACACGCAGGTGCTAACTGCAGGCACGGGGCTCGCAATCATCTGCGGCATCCGCGGCTACCCTTTCATCGCGGTCATGTCGCGCGGCAACTCGCCTGAGCGTGCGCGCATGATGGCCGCACTAGGGGCCGAAGTCGTGCTTGTCGACCAGCTGCCCGGCTCCGTTCCGGGGCAGGTGTCCGGCGGCGACCTCGCGCTCGTCGAGGACAAGGCGAAGGAGATCACCGAAGCGCGGGGGGCGTTCCGCGCCGACCAGTTTGCCCGCGACGGTAACTGGCGCTCGCACTACAACGGCACTGCGCGCGAGCTATGGGAGCAGACGGACGGGCAGCTGGATGGCTTTGTCGACTTTGCTGGGTCGGGCGGGACGTTTGCGGGCGTCTCGCGCGCGCTCAAGGAGCTAAACCCCGCGGCCAAGTGCTTTCTCGTCGAACCCGAGGGCGCGGCCGTGCTTGCAGGCCAGGCAGTGTCCAACCCCGACCACCCCATCCAAGGGGGTGGGTACTCGATGCCCGACCTGGCGTTCCTCAAGGGCTTGCACGCAGACGGATACATCCAGGTCACGGGCGACGAGGCGCGACAGGCGGCACGCATGCTCGCGACCAAGGAGGGCATCTTCGGCGGGTTCTCGTCGGGTGCCAACCTCGCCGCGGCGGTCAAGATGCTGCGAGGTGACATGAGGGGCAAGACGGTGGCGATGCTGGTGTGCGACTCTGGGCTCAAGTACCTCTCGACCGACCTCTGGGCAGAGCTTTAGGGGCCCTCCGCTGAGATCCAAGCGAACAGTCCGTCGCAGGCATGTATGGATCACAACACGTGAATGCCTTAGCTACGGAAGCTGCTTGAGGAGGATGTGAGCAGCGACCACCAGGCTGAGAGCTCCGGCCCCGCTTACAAGTACTAATCAGGGCCGCCGCTCCGCCAGAGTGGGCATGTCGTGCCACGCCTCTAGCGCGTACAGCCTCTCGCCTATAGACGCACGATACGCAGCCTCGGAGACGAACTGCAGTTTCTCGTTGGCCACGACCACGTTTCTCGCGGCAATTGGCTCAGCTTCGGCCCTTTGAGTGTCGCGTGCGCGTATCGAGTCATCGAACGCATCGCCACGACGACGAGCTCGGAACTGCTCTGCAGAGTGCCGATTGGCGGCACCCCTCACGGTGACATGGACATGCCGGACCACAGAAGACAAGTTACACCCCACCACAGCCTCCACTGGGCCTCCCGCATGGATTCTTGCCCATGAGGCACCACTCGGGACCGGGGGGGACACTCCACCCTCAGCGCCAAAAATGATTGCGTCTCCCGGGCCAAATGACTCGCCCGTTGATGTCAACGAGAAGGACTTGTGACCGTCAAGGTCCGTCCGGGGGATGCGCACAGAATGTATGAACTGTCCTGGCGGAGGGGCCCTCACGCGAGGCAGCAGGGCCTCGGCGGGTCGGTCCCAGAGGCGCACGTGGGTGACGTGCACGCTCGAGAACGGGGCGGGCGCAGCACAACGGCTGGCCCAACTCCCCACGGCGACGAGGCGTCCGGGGGATGGGCGTAAAAAAAAGCACAAGGCGCACGGCAGCCGGCTCGCACATGTGTGCGCACCAGGAACGCCCCACACCAACGTTGTGGAGATGGGCGTGGTAGCCATCAAGGGACGGGAGCCTCGAAGTCTTCTCTTGTCCGCACGCCTGGCAGGTCGGGCTGTCTCCAAGGCCGCCAGCGTGAAAGGGGACGCCCAGGATATCCACGATACGCACGGCATCCGAGAGCGGCCGCCATTCGTCGCGCAGCCACCTCATCCCGGCATACGATGAAGGCGGTTGCCAAACACGGTGAACGGGCCTTCTTCTTGGTCCGCTACCCCAATCGCGATGTGGTACAGGAGGTGCTCGTCTACCCGACCGCGGACGGTGCGGCTGGCCTCGCGCAGGCGCAGGAGTGCGGAGTACGGCGCCTCGGCGAGGATGCGGTCCAAGATGTGGGGGTATGCGGCGTGGTCTATTGCCATGGTCCTGGTGCTCGCGGCTGGCGGATTGTGGGAATGAGATGAGGTGAGAATCGAGTCCGCGAGTCATGTGCGACTGGAACCTGAAGCGGTGTTACCGTCGTTCCTGATCCTTTCCGTCGGCAGTCCACACGCAACCTCGCCTCGGCGGCTCTGTAGCCAGAGCCAGTCATCAAGGCCAACTAGTCGACGGGTGAGTTGGTCTCCGTCACTCTGTTTGTCTGTTTGGCAAGGAGAAACAGGACTGTTACAGCGATCGCTCGCTTAAAACCGAATTGCTGATGGATATTGGTTGAGGCTTCACCAAGCTTCGGCTTGCGCTGCCTCCACGCGCCATATCTCGGCATCATCCACTTCGAAGCCCAACATCAGTACGCGTCGGGAAGTCGGACCGATATGGCCTCGTCGAGGCTCTCCTCCGAGTCGCCCTCGTTGTGGCTCTCCTCATCCGCGCCGTTCTCAGTGTCATGCTTGTTGTAACTCTTCTGCCTCTGGCTGTCATCCGAATCGGCGTCGTCGGTTTCGCCCAATCGCGGGCCCAGTAGCACTCTGGTGTGGGACGAAAATGGGAGGAGAGAAGTAGGAGGTGGCGTGTCAAGCCGCCACAGATTGAAGGGCTTGTTTGTGCAGTGGTGCGACAGTGGCTAGTGCACTGTGGCTCCCATCCACGAATGTATCATTGAAGGTGTCAGTGGCGCTCAATGCTGAGTCAATGCGCTGCAACATCGACATGAATACACTGAAATTCGTGGTCTTGTGCCAGCTTGCAACCTCACACCTACTCTTAACACCTCTCCACTCAATCTCACCGTGGTCTGCCCATCTCGCCCCTCCTGTATCACCTCTAGGCACGCATCACCTCTCGGCTTTCTTATCCGTCTCCCTCATCGACCGCCCAACGATGCCCTCCCTCCACGCCGACGAGGACGCTGTCGACTCCCCCCTTGGCGATTCGATGGTTCCATTCGTCGTTCTCATGTCTGCGCTCGTTGGCACTTTCCTCATCGGGGCAGTTGTAGGCGAGGTGTGGATGCGCCGTATCCGCAAGCGCGAGGCCGCCGAAGCCGAGGCAAATAAGCGCGCTGCATTCGCCCGGGCCATGGAAATGTGGGACCTGTCCGCAGGCGAGTGGGAGCCGCCAGTGCCCCAGCCGCGGGTCCTGCGCGACTGGATCGGGCCTGTGCCCCGCTATGGACCTGTTGGACGCGAGCACTGGCCGCGGAAGGGCGAGGAGTGGCACCGCGTGTGAGGTCAGCGGGTGTGCGATCTGGGCAGCTGCCGACCGGACGGTCGCAGTACCGCAGTCATTCCGTGCACCAGATGCGCACGTCACTATGCCAAGGCAAATGGAGCGTATTTTTCCGTATTGTGTAAAGTATGGCGCCAAGTGAAAGGCTGTACTAGTTTGTTTGGGCAAACTGAGTTGACTCGACTCATGACACTCACTATAAGACACGAAGTTACCCCCCTCTCACCATCTTCTCTCTTCTCCATTCCTATCCACCACCTATCAGCCCCGATTCGGAGCAATGACCGTGTCCGCTCTCCGCACCCACGGCTCGGTGATCGTCACCCATTGGGCCTTCCGCTTCCTCATGGTCGTCGACCTCCTGGTCCTGGCGACATTGATGTTCAACACCGCTGTCAGCGCCTGGTGCTGCGGTGCAACCTTCCTGGAGGGCCTCGGCGCGATCATCACCACCTTCATCGATACGGCGAACAGCCCCGCGTTCCAGGTGTCTTTCTTCGCCACCTGTGTTGTTTTGATTGCGTGTTTTATCGTTTGCCTGTACCTCGTTGCATACCGGCGACGGGATGAACTTGACCCCTTATACCGCCCCCAGGACAAGGGTTCTGTCTAGTGGCGCAACTGTGGGTGCATGTGTGAGACTGTGTTGACCTAAGGAATAGATAGAGCGCCCGATGGCCCGGCACAACCAAAGACCCGCGGCCTCAGACATCTGCTGTTCCATAGAGCATGAGAGTGTCGCATAAACGTCTCGAGAAGGCAGTGAGGGTGGTGAAGACGTGGAGAGCGGTCATGGTGGTAAGTACGATGAAGGCGAGGAAAGCGGCGAAGCGGGTGAAGCCGATGAAGCCGGTGAAGCCGGCGAGAGCGGTGAAGGCGGGGAGAGCGGTGACGGCGGTAGGACACGATAGAAACAGTGTACAACAAGTATGATCGCATGAACAGCAGCAAGTACTACATTTGCCTACCATCCATCATTGCAACCATCCACCATCTTCCACCGCCATAGTATCAGCGCGGGGAGAGCGGTGAAGGCAGGGAGAACGGTGATGTCGGTGAATGCGATGAACGCGAGGAAGGCGGCGAGAGCGGTGACGGCGGTAGGATACGACCCGCCAGTTTCACCTCGAAGGCGTCGTCGACGAACGTGGCGAGCTCGGCGGCCTCGTCGCGCTCACGATCGGTACTACCCTTCTTCTCGTTAAAGTGGAGGTAGATCATGCCGCCAATGAAGGCGGCGGCGAGGGCCAGGCCGCACACGATCTGGACGGGGCGGGTGTTGTTGGTGTTGGCAGTGGTGCCGGGGGCATCCGGGGTTGTTGGAAATGCCGCGGCGCGGAGGAGTGCGGCGGCGGCAGACGAGCATGCAACGACGAGCATCTTGTGGGAGTACAGCGGGCAGGTGGAGAGGGGAGCGCGGTAAGTTACTGGGAGGATGAGAGGATGAGGGAGAGAAGGTGAGTTTGAAGACGACCTACAGTATCTCTTCGCAAGGGGCGAACGAGCTAATTCACAATGCGCAGCTCTGACATTTTGGGATCGTAACAACTAGGTACAACTCGCAGCACTACTTGTCGCTGCCTGATGCGTCATCCGGCTCCATGCCGAAGACGGCCTCAGCGCGGCGGCGGCGGTACATCTCTTCTGGGTCGAGGCTGTTGACGCTCTGCGGCACGAGGCCCGCGGCCTGGAGGGCCGGGGAGGCAGCGCGCGCACCCGCGACGGCCGCCTTGACGATGGGATTCGTGCTGTGCGGCTGGAGGGATGGAGAGGCGCGTCTCGCGGCAGTCGGCGCGTACAGCGATGTGGCGGGCGTTTTAGAGATGGCGACGGGGCCGCGGTTGGCTGGCGTCGGACGGGAGAACAGGCCAAACGACATGGTTCCCTTTGGCTGCGCAGGCGTGGATGGTAATGCGATGCGGCCCTGCGGCGGGGTGCGCAGCACGACTGTCTCGCCCGACGAGCCGGTGTCGTCAAAGCTGTCGAAGTTGATCGCGCTGTTGTCTCGCTTGAGCACGTCGCGCGACGGTCGCCGTGGGACCGGGTTGAACTGCGACGGCGGGGGCGTGCGCTTCTTCGTCTTGGGCGTGAACGAGATAATGTTGTCCATGCTGCCCTCGTCGTCCGAGTTGCCGCGGCCAAAGTCCATGCCGAGGTCTGACTCGCCCACGACCTTGTCCTTGGGCGTGTGCGTGTACTCGCGTACTGGTTTGACGTGGCGCGAGCGCAGCGGCGACGGCAGGCTGTCCTGCGCGGACGTGACTGGCGCCTCAGGCTTGAAAGCCGCGCGCGCAGCTGCGTGGGCCGCAGCAACGTCCTCCTTGTCCTTCTCGAGAAGGCGGGCGCGCTCAAACGACTCGTCGATCCAGTCGGCCATCTCCACGAGCACGGGGTCGACCTCGCGCATCAGCGCCGACATCTGCATGAAGCCGTGGCCCCAGCCCTCGATGATGCGCATCTGCACCCAGTCCTCGTCCGTCTCTCTCAGGATGTGGTCGGGAGGCTCCTCGTTGGGCTTGCCCGTCGTCATCCGCAAGCCCTCGCCATACTTGCTGCTCTTGTCGCCAGAGTTGGCGGCCTGCGCCCGGCGGGTCCGCTTCGCCTCGCGAAGCTTACCCGCGAAAATGACAGTGTCGTCAACGAACGGGTCACGCTCGCCGCAGATAAGGTACACGGGTGGGAAGTGGGCGAGGTTTTGAGCGGGAGAGAGGAGGGGCGAGATGTAGTAGTCGGTCTCAAAGTCTGGGCAGCGCTGGGGACCGATGTACAGGATGGCCATGGCGCGCATCATCGATGGCGAGATGACGCGGTCCTGGAAGTAGCCGACGCGACTAGTCATAGTGAGCCTCGTGGCGAACACTGCCTTGGCCTTGGGCTTCTGGGCGATGGCGGGGTCGAGCACTCCGTCCTCGGCAGAGGCGGTCGGCTGCGGGGACATCGAGAGGATGCCGTCCGTGAAGCGCTCGTCGGCAAACACGCCGGGAGTCTTCACGCGCTCTGCCAAAGTCTTGTCCGCGTCGCGGCGGCGGTCGATCGATGGCTCGTACTCGTCATCCGACGAGGACACGTCGGACATGTCCTCCGCCGAGTCGTTCTCCTCGCGCGACGCAAACCAGCCAGACTCCGTCCGCTTGGAGAGCGGTCTGGTCATGGTGAGCGGGCTCGACGGCTGCGTCTTGGAACCGGGGGTGCGGGGCGTCATACCAATGCCGAACGTGGCGCTGATAGAGTCGGCCCAGCTCTTGCGCGACTTGGCGGCGGGGCGCTTGGGCTTCTTGCCAACGTCATCGACGACGGACAGCGGTGACTTGTGGCGCAGGTGGTCCTTGCCGTGGACGAGACCGGGGATGTGCACCTCGGACTGCTCGGTCTGGAGGACCCTCAAGTTGTTGGGCGACATCCACGAGGTGAAGTTGAAGTCGAGAGCAGGGTAGGCGAGGATCATGGCCACAGGACGCGTGATGTGCTTGTGGTGCTCGAGAATACGGTTCATGATGGTCGTGCATATGTTTCCGCCGCTGTTGGTTAGCTAGAGTTCGGGAACAGTTCGGTGGACATACGCAGAATCGCCCGTGAGGACGACGCCGAGGTGACGGCTCTTGATACCGAGCACGGCACCCTTGGTATCCGTGACCGTGCGGTACGCGTCGATGCCCTCCTCGATGGCCCAGGGGTAAGGGTACTCTGGGGCCTTGCCGTAGTCGATGCTGAGGATGGGCTTGCCCGTGCGGATAGCCCAGGTACGCAGACGCTCCTCGTGACACTCGGGGCCCATGGCAATGAAGCCGCCACCAGGGAAGTCCATGACAAGCTCCGTCGCCCTCGCGAGCTGCTTCTCGGTGCCGTTGAAAAGCAGCATTGCCTTAACAGGCGGGTTGTTGGCACGCGAGGACGTCGGCGGGCGGTTGATGTAGACATAGCGGACAATGGGGACCTTGGGCATGCGGAGCTTCATGACACCACGCAGCTGGGACGTCAGCCGTGCACGGCCCAATTACTCACGTAGGGGTTGATGAACGTCTTCTCCCAGGTTGTGCGCAACATTTCGACGCTGCACAAGGCACGGTAACGTCGGAGCTGGTGGCGTTAGAGGTGCTCTAGAACGGTTGCCAAGTGAGACAACGCCACGACGTACGACTTCATCGCCCTCGGTGGCCCACATGAGGTAGTAGACGCCGAACACGAGGCTGCAAATGTCCTTGAGCCACTTTGGCCTGATAGCCATGGCGGACGCGAAGCCAGCGTCGAGAGCCGTGTTGACATAGGTGGCGCGGTAGTACGATCTTGAGTACTGTTTTCGTCAGTGTATATCCGGGGCCGAGGAGCCGATGGTCACGGGCCGCGGGTTACGAACCATCTTTGCCAGAGGTTCTGGAGCTGTTTGGTGTGAGCATTGTCTCAGTGATTGCGAGTGAGATGTGATGGGTGGCGATGAGCAATGAGGTTCAACTCACCACCTATTCCTAGGAGATCGTCGAGGTGGCGCAGGGCATACACAATGGTCAGGGTACCCAGAATAAGCTGGTAGGGTGTGAACGACTCTGCTCGTCAGCCCCTTATCGTTCTCTAGCAGCAGCAATCTACTCTCAACACGTACGCAGCCGGTGGTTGATGTTGGACATCCAGCGCGGCCCACTACGCCGCGCGACAAGGAACGCCCATACCCGATGCCACCATGCGCGGGTATACGTCACGGTGCCGGGCGTGCGGCGGCGGGCGATCCTCCTCCGCCCGCCGCCCATGACACTCCCGTCACCCTTGTACAGGCGCCATACCCAGAAGAAGAGGACGAGGAATATCTGGGTGCGGCGCACGGTCGGGGAGGGGCGGCCGAGGACTTGGTCGAGCATGGCGACGGCAGCGGCGCGACGGCGTGCGCTCCCCGGGGAGGAGTGCGGGGTAGGGGGCGGGGGCGGGGTGGCGTGCGGGCGCTGGCGAGCGGGGTGGTATCAGGGGGGCAGTGGGTTGGAGGACGTGGACGAGTTGTGAATGGTGAGAGGGAGGAGGAGAGTGATGGGAGCGGAGTGAGCGTTGTAGAGTGGTTGTGAGGAGAGAGTGCAGGATGGATTGCGAGTGGCTGTAGAGTGGAGCGCGCGCTCTCGTCTCCCCGCCTTGGCTAGCTTTGGGTGGGATTACAACCGCGTGCCTTAGAGTAGTAGTCGTATTATACCCGGCTAAAGCCTTTGTACCTCGGCCCGGCGGGTCACAACGCTCTGTTGCTATACAATACTTGTAATTACTATTACCCCCGGGGTGATCGACCTTAGGAGTTGATTAGATTGCCCAGTTTCACATGCACCTTGTAGTCGAGTAGTGGTGAGAGAGTGATGTCACTGGATGGATACGAGGTCACCCTTGCCCGCCCGGCGTCTACACCACGCGTCGCGCGTCGACGTTGACCATTCCTCTCAACAACTTCTCCAACCAACACCATGAACAAGCACTCTCCCCGTCACGTAGCCCTCGCAATCCCCTTCTGCCCCGCAACTCACCGCGTCCTCCTCATCACTTCCCGCAAACACCCAAACCTCTGGATCCGTAAGTCTGATCGACTCTACCCCGCTTCCAGCCACTCACACGCGTTTGCACCCCTCCGGCCTGGTCGGTCCTTCTCTGACCCCCCTCTCCCCGCATGCCTCAAAACGTCACCCTCCCTGGCCTGCCCCTCTCCTTTCCGCACCTTTTCGGACCGACAGTTCCCAAGGGCGGCGTCGATGACGGCGAGACCTCGGGCCAGGCCGCCGCCCGCGAGGCGCAGGAGGAAGGTGAGTGTCGGCGGTGACAAGTGGGGGGCGACTGCGGGTGAAGTGGTGTGGACACCTGCAGTGCGCAGTGTGTCTCACGTCCTGCCCTCTGCACGTGCGTCGCGTTTCGACTGCGGATCGACCAGACTGCTGCAGTCGTCACGTCTGCGCTCCGTTCCACGCCTAATCCGCCCGCGTTTGCGTTGCATGCATTGGCGATGACACTGCTTCCAACTGCTCGATGCTTCACAGTCACACGTTACACTTGCTAGATCTGCTGTGCCCCTCCCACCCTTGGCCCATGCACGCCATTCTTCTCGCTTGCGCGGCGTCAAGACTCACACCAGGCGGCCTCCCGGCCCCGCACGCAATCTCGGACGAGCTGAGCGTGCACGAGCCCCTCGCCGCCCCCGGCAAGCGCCCCGAGATCTGGCACGCCCACGCCCTCGAGATGGCCAGCGAGGCGCTCGATGACGAGTGGTGCGTCCTCAGGTGAAGCGTGTGTGTGGCAGCTGACGGCAGGCTCGAGCAGGGCGAGCGCGAGCGCCGCTGGTTCACCGCCAAGGAGGCGATCAAGGCTATCGAGAAGTGGGGGCCGCTGCTTGACGCCGAGGCGGAGGGGGACATGAGCCGCGGGGCACCCAAAAAGAAGGCTGTGAAAGGGGACGCTATGCTTCGGGCGTTCCACGCCTTTGTCGACAAGTATGGGTGGGAGAAGTAGACGTGAGCTCGCGAGCGTGTGGCGCGGTGGCATGCTCCGGTAGACAGGTCTTCACTGGCGACAAAACCGGAGAGAGGCCAACAGTGGGTGAGACTTGTCCTGTTTGTTATGATGGCAACGATATGCCTGTACAACACACTAGTCCTGCGGCTGCGCCACCACCGTCGCCGCGCTCATTCTCTCCACCACCCTCGTCGTATGCGCCTTCACCACAGCCTCCATTTCGCTCTTGAGCACGGCGCATGCGTCGACCCCGAGCTTGAGCATGTCCTCGAACCGATCAACGTGCAGGCGCGTCTCCATCTGTGCGAGCGTAACCTTGCCGCTAGCGGGCAAGGACGCGACCACGAGCGCGGGGAGGTCGCTCTCCTCGGGCGCGGAGAGGTCGAGAAGTGCCTGCTTGAGGTGCAGACCGACGGAGACGGCTGCGACGTAGTCGAGGAGCGCGATGCCTGCGTCAATGAGGGCGAGGGTCACGGCGTTGATTGCAGTCGGGAGGATGCCTGGGGTTAGAGATGAACGTGAGAGAATGCGGCGCGGACAAGCTCAAAGGAAAGAAGAATATCCGGATAGCGACAAGACTCACCTCCGTCGGCCTGCAGCACCTGCACCTG
Source organism: Cutaneotrichosporon sp. PK4640 (assembly GCA_023630115.1). Classification (NCBI taxonomy): domain Eukaryota; kingdom Fungi; phylum Basidiomycota; class Tremellomycetes; order Trichosporonales; family Trichosporonaceae; genus Cutaneotrichosporon; species Cutaneotrichosporon sp. PK4640. Next base: position 22,229 of record JAMALN010000286.1, on the reverse strand, counting down.
AATCGCAATCTCGGAGCGCGGGTACAGCTGCAGCTGGATCACAGGCTCGAACGTTTGCCGGATCGCAGCGGCAATCTCGACGAGGCGCCTGGTGTCAGCTTCTGAAGGACAACTGCAGCTGCTATCCGGAGCGAGTGGCCCAACTCCTGGCTTTCTAGGTGCCAGCCGCCCCCTGGACCACTTGCACCCCCTCGTCGGCTCCTCCCCTCCTCTGTTCCGCCCCTCGCCCCGCCTCGACTCACTTGTCTCCCCGGCTCTTCCCCCGCCCAAACGCTCCCTGCGCCCACGGCGCCACCCCCACCTCGACAGTCACTACCGCGTGGTCATGCGACGCGCCACTGCGCTGCCGTGGCTCGCGGGGACCGTACACGGACGCCTGGACGTGCGTGAGTCCCTGCGTTGCGGAGGCGCTCCCGTCGGCCTGGGGGTGCGGGTCGAGCGTGAAGGCGCACGAGCGGAGCTCGTATGGCCGGCGGTTGTCGTGCCGGAGGCCTGGGGTTAGCACCAGCGGTGCGAGCGAGGGAGGGGTCGTGGGGCCGAGCCAACAGGCTGAGGAAGGAGTGGAAGGGGTGTCAAGCTGGCACTTGTCGCCGCCGTAAGACGTGGAGTGCTGAAGACGACGATCAACTCACCGGCAAGGTTGAGGATTTCTATCCTTGACATTGTTGAGGTGAGTGATGGGATGGTTGCAGAGCTCGAGCTCGCAACTCGTCAACAGTGACGCTGATCCCAGAACTTCTTAGCGGGAGGCGCGGATAGAGTCCGCAGAGGTGGAGGCTGGTTCGGCTCGCTGGGTGGAGGTACACTGTTCGACGGAGTTTGAGCTCGAGACGCTCACCGTCGAGCTATGCATGCACGACGGCAGTGCTGTCTGGTCGCTGGGGGTTGTCGTAAGTGCTGTCCCGGGCTCAACTCGGCGTGTTGCCTGTTGATGGTAGCCATGCCCGTTGACCCACCGATGACGCTACGCTCGGGTACTCGGCCCAAGATAACCCGATCGCTTGACAACTGTACACTCCATGGCCTCGCGTCTCGACCACCACAAAAGGCAGCTCCAGCTCACAGACAACATGGCCGGCGTCGCACTTGCCAAGCGGCTCGTCAACCTCTCGACGTGCGAGGTGCGTGCCGCGAGCCGGGCGAGCGGAGCCGAAGCGGAGGTGGAGGGCGAGACGGCGAACTGGGAGGTATCGGTGTGACAGTGTGGGACCAGCGGGCCACGCCCATCCCCACCCGGTCTCTCCAGTGTCCCACTGCTCCTCTCGCTTCACCGTGGAGCTCGCTGACGCAGATCTCGGATGCCCTCATCAAGATGGGCGTCAAGCACGGCGGCCTCATCCCCGACATCAAAATGTACTCTCCCCTCTACGAGGCGGGCGAGACGCGCATCGCCGGCCCGGCGTTTACTGTCGAGGTGCGTAGATCCAGCAGTTCGTCCACCCCAGGCAGCCGGCCTGGTCTGCCAGCTCTGCCGTTCTCCGCCGCACCCCGCTTGCCACCGTCCGCCTGCGGCTCTGACGCAGCTCGCTTCGGGCACCTCCCCGCCCAGCGCACTCCGCTCGCGCTCGCTGACACCAGATGGTCCCCACCTCCCACCCCGACAAGAGCAAGCCCGACACGCACTTTGTGGACGCGTGCCCGCCCGGCCACGTTATCGTCATGCAGACCCCGCTGGGTGAGTGGCTCGTCGGCCGAAATGGCCCCTGGCGACGGCTCCCACACAACAGTCACCCGTGCCTCCATTGTCTGAGATTGCCCCGCTGACCACAGGCACGCGCTCCGGCTGCTGGGGCGGCCTCATGTCCACGGCCGCCAAGACCAAGGGCGTCACCGGCGCGGTCCTCGACGGCGGCTGCCGCGACCTGAACGAGCACCGCGCCGTCGACTTCCCCGTCTTTGCGCGGCACCACTCGACCCTCGGCCCGGGTACGTTTACGCGCGTGCGCGCCCTCAACGTCCCCCTTGAGATCAAGGTTGCGCCGCCCAACGCGGACCCGCCCTTCCCCGACGCGACCGTGCACCCCGGCGACATTGTCGTCGCCGACCTCGACGGCGTGGTCGTCGTCCGGCCCGAGCAGGCCGAGGAGGTCATCAAGCGCGCGGGGCCCGCGCATGACGCCGACGAGAAGGTCCGCGCCGACCTGCTCCTCGGTAAGGGGGTTTCGGAGAGCATGCTCAAGCACCGCGGTAAAGCGCCGTAGATGAACAAGTACATGCAAATGGTAGTGATACAATGGGGAGGGCGCTGGTGTGAGCTGGGAAGCAGGTACAAAGCTCACAATGCTCAGATGTCGAGGTAGTCTGCGGCCGTAAGACTGTTGTCAGCTAACGCGCAGTGGGTATCAGCTCACAGCTCGAGCGCAATGTAGGGGTCAATCTTGGTCTGGAAGTCTTCGCGGATGTCGTTTCGCCCAACGTCGGCATACTGGACCTTGAACGCGAGGTACTCGATCACCTTGAGGAGGATGATGCCGCTGGTGTGAGCGGGCTCCTCTCCAAAAAAGGTGCCTCTCTGAGGCAGCGGAGTGCTCACCGGTACTGCAGGTGCGCGGTGCGGCTCGACGCCTCCTGGAACGCGGCGTCCTCGTCGAGCATGGCCTTGAGCGTGGGGCTGGCCATGGCGACGCCGCGCGGCACGACAAAGCTGTACCCGTCCGCGCTCTCGAGGGTGACAAAGTCGCTCATGGTGTTGTGATGAGTGGTGGTTGTTGTCGCGATCCAGTCCAGTAATCTGAGGTGGGTGGAGGTGTGGAGGACGGGAGCAAATGGCGCGTGCATGTGGACGTGGACGCGACGAGCCCGTGCCGTGACGGCGAGCTCGGCAACGCACCATGGCGCATACCATCATCGACATGCCCGCTCCGTCTTCAGGTGAGTAGTCGGGGTGAGCGGCAGGCTCTGGCTGGTGGGCGGTCGCCGGGGCGCGCGTCGCTGCCGTGCGAGCTGGGTGGAGGGCTTGTTGTTCACCTGGTGCCGCTCTGCTCGGTCCCTCAGCTGCCGCCGTCTCGATAGCTGACCCCAGGCCCCGACAAGTACTCGGTCATCCTCCCGACGTACAATGAGCGCAAGAACCTGCCCGTGATCACCTGGCTCCTCGCCAGGACATTCGAGAGCAAGTGCGTCACCCCTCCTCACGCTCTCACCCTCCTCACCCAGCTTCCGCGACTGTGGTAGCTGACACCAGCGGCCTCGACTGGGAGATCATCATCGTCGACGACGCGAGCCCCGACGGCACGCAGGAGATTGCGCACCAGCTCGCCAAGACGTACGGCGAGGACAAGGTCGTCCTCAAGCCGCGCGCAGGCAAGCTCGGCCTCGGCACGGCCTACGTCCACGGCCTCAACTTTTGCACCGGCACCTTCGTGATCATCATGGACGCGGATTTCTCGCATCACGTGAGTGCCCAGGCCGTGGAGGGTGTGGCAGCTGGGCCTGTCTGTGGGCGCTGCTCCAACGCTGTCGCCCTTCTTACACCCCGCCCGCCCCACTCGCTCCGCGCGTGCTCTCGCGCTGACGCCCAGCCCAAGTTCATCCCCGAGTTCATCAAGCAGCAAAAGCTGCACAACCTTGACATTGTCACGGGCACGCGCTACGCGTCCTCCCCCTCCCCGCCCTCGTCTGCCCAGACACCCGTCGGCCTCGGGCCAGGCGGCGTCTACGGCTGGGACCTTAAGCGCAAGCTCGTGTCGCGCGGGGCAAACTACCTCGCCGACACGGTGCTCCAGCCCGGCATCTCGGACCTCACGGGCTCGTTTAGGCTGTACCGCCTGCCCGTGCTGCGCGACATTATCGGGCGCTGCACGAGCAAGGGCTACGTCTTCCAGATGGAGATTGTCGTGCGCGCCCGCAGCCTGGGGTATACCGTTGGCGAGGTGCCGATTACGTTTGTCGACCGCATCTATGGCGAGAGCAAGCTCAGCGGCAACGAGATTGTCGGCTACGCAAAGGGCGTCGCCAACCTGTGGTGGAACGTGTAATAGATAGACGTAGAACGTGGTGTACAATGCATGACTCATGATACAGGCTATTAACAGAACAACCCATTACACCTTGACACTCACGGGGCGGTGGAGCAGTCCCGCACCCTCGCTCAGCCCACTCGCAGCGTGCTCGCCATCCTCAGTGTCCGCGGCCCACGTCAGCGCCGTGCGGTACGAGTCCCGGTCTCTGGTGTACAGCGACGAGCGGGCAGGCGAGATGAACCCGTCCTCGCCCTCGGCGAGCAACTCGGAGCGCCGATTGAGAGCGTGGATCATCGACGCATCGGCAGGTCCAGGGCGCCACGACCAGCGGCTCTCGCCGCTCTCCCAGCTCCCGCGGCGGCGGATCGCGCGCATGCTCGCATCGTCATCGGCGCGGCCGTAGCTCCGGGTCCGCACCGACAGCGAGAGCGCGTGCGTCGACACGCCGTCGTGCACGCTGCCCGGGCGGTCCGCGAATGCCACTGTTGGCGATGTGACGTGTGGCGCATGGTAGGCCGAAGGAGAAGCCGTGTCCCGCAGGCGCAGAGAACCAGGGCGGGCCGCGGCTCTATCCACCGGACTCGGGGCGAAGGCAAAGTTGGACGAGGCCAGCGTGACGATTGACGCATCTGCGCGGGGCACAGCAGAAGGGTGCGGGTTATTGCGCGGGTGGTAGCGCGAGTGCAGGGGCACACGCACAGAAGGTTCGTCGGGGGGCGCAAACGTCGTCGTGATCGGCGAAGGGAGATGTCCGAGCGAAGTGCCTGTAGTGGTCGGCGAGCTCATAGTTCTCTGGACAGGTGGCGAACCGCCGAGGCTCGGCGCGACAGCAATGTGAGCCGGCGACGCGCTCTCAAAGCTCATGACCGTCGTCGGCTTGGTGCTCGCCAGGCTGTTCTGGCGGCTCTGCGAGTCCTCCTCGCTGTACGACGCCCCGACGCTCGAGCCGAGGGTGTCGCGGCGCCCGGCATTGGGCGGGGGAGACGTTGTGCGCACGCGGCGCGGTGCCGAGGTCGAGTCGGATCGCCACAGGGGCGCCGACCCTGAGCGGGACGTCACGGACATTGAAGTGGGGGAGGGTGGGATGGGGCGGACACTGGCATCCTCGTCGGCGCGGCCCGCGAGCGAAGCGCCGCTGGCGTCATCGGCGATGCTGATGCGTGGCCCGCGCGCGGCGAGGTCGCTCAGCGACGCAAGCGAGGGAGTGCGGCTACGGCTAAACACGCTCAGCGAGGGCGGACGGGAGCCTGAGTCGATCGTTGACGCGGGGTAGCTGCGCCGGAGCATGGGGACAGGGATGGAGGGGTAGGGGTTGTTGGCTTCGCGGCGGCGCTCGCTGGGCGTCTGGCTCGCGCTGAAGCTGTAGGAGCGAAGGCTCATGCTCTCTGGGCGGTTGGTGTCGACACTGTTGCGGTTCACGCTCGCGTCTCCGGGAGACAGGTTGCGCTCCGCACGACGGTAGTGCAGGCGTCTGCCCTCGGCCCTGCGGTGCGCCTTTGGCACATAGTGCGGCACGGGGGGTCTGTCTGCGGCGTCGGAGCCGCGGCGCGCGCCGAGCTTGCGCGTGATCCACTCGAAGAGGGGCTTGCCCTGCCGCCATCCGGGCTGGTTCTGGTTGGGGGGCTGGTTCGGGGGCTGGTTATTTGGTCCGGCTGGCATGCGGGCGCGGACTGCGCCATCGCTCGAGGACACGGGATCTGCGCGCCGGCGGTGCGTCAGGTTCGGGATCTGGAGAGGGGGCGGGGTGGGTCGGCCTGCGACTGTGGGTTGTGGGACGGCATGGAGGGGAACGGGAGCGATGGTGGGGACGGAGGGGGATTGTTTTTGCGGTGGCGAGCCGGTGGGGAGGATGGGAGGCTGGGCTCCCGGGGGCAGGGGAACAGGCGCCGAAGTTGGTGTGACCATTTCTGTTGCGGGTATCTCTTAGAACATGTCGAGGGAGGGTGAGGGAGATGATGAGGGTGAGGGAGATGATGAGGGTGATGGAGAGAGAGTGAGGAGATGAGGAGAGGAGTGGAGTGGTGGGGTGGGTGGGTGAGAGTGGTGAGTGGTGAGTGGAGGAGAGTGGGGGAACCGTGTGTGTCTGAATCGCCTCTCTCTCATCGCACCACCCACTCTCAACTACTACTCTCAACTCCCGCTCCCTCTACACTTCTACAATTCTACAATACAATCAAGATTAAACACTCTGCTTGGCTATTACCAAGAACTGCCAAGACAAGAGCGCTCTTCATGACCGTGTTGTTGGCATCCATCTACAACCGCAGCATACCTCGTTTGCATATCAGTCCCAACGTTAACGCCACGGCCAGATGGCCCCGCATCACAGAGTTGAGTGGGGCAACCGGTCCCGAAGACAGAGTCTCCGTGTTCCACCGGATTCGCAGCTTTGGAGGGGATGCATGGTCGATCATGGACCGTTCCTAGGCAACCCCCTCCCCCTCTCTGCTTACTATGCACTGGAGCGTTTCGAACCTTGTTCGCAATGTCGTGGCCTTGGAAGCTCGGCCGAAGGCAGCGAGCATTCACGAGGAGGGGATGGAATAGAGAGCGGGCGCACAACGACACGAGATGCACGAGATCTGGTACAGGTGCCGTAAGGCACCCCCTCGAAGCAGTGGTGATTCTAATGATCTACGCGTCATCTCACCAAACCTACCTACACCGCCCACCACTGCCTCATGCCAGCATGCCACAGCATTCCCTCACCAGCACTGGAGCGCACCCCCAACCCCGTCCCCACCATGTTTCACTCGCGGCGAGTCAATGCCGCGTCGATCCCAACGCCGATCAGTGATCGGGCGCGTGCACCCAGACTAAAAGCCCGTGCCGGCTCACATGACTACGCCAGACGCGTTCAGTCGACGCGACCACTCCCCGCCCAGCTGAATGAGGCCGCCCAACTCCAACTCTGGTCCGCCCCCGCCCTACACCAACCGCCCCGCACCGACCTGCCACGGCTCGCCCAACGGGCACAACCGCGGGGGTGAGTTGCCGTTGAGCACGCTGACAGCAGCCCGGTGCTGGCCGGTGCGCCGCGAGAGTGGCTGGCTGTGCCACTACTGCGCGCGCTCGTTTGGCCATGGCGTGCTCCCGGTCATGCCCACGCCGTAACAGCCCAACCCCCAGCATCTGATAACCGATACCCGTCGGCCCACTGCGTTCCGAGATACCAGCACATCTCAAACGCCAACTCCATGGTGGGCCGGTTAAAGCTGCAATTTAGCGGATTCGAGTCTCCAACGTGTTTGCGTGGTATGCTGTGTAGCTTCGTCATTGTGGCTTGGGGAGGGGAATGCATTTCGCTCTCAGTCATGGTTGGATCGAGGGGCGCGCGTAATGCTCGCAATGCTGTTGGAACGACGCCGAGGGTCGGTGAACGGGATAGGGGGTTGGGGGGAGATGGTGGTTGGGTGACGGAGTAAATCGGCTTTGGCGAGATGGGCTGAGTAAAGTGCCACACTCGACCCTGCAAGTCATTTCCAAGACCTCGATCCAGGTGCCTCGGCTCGACCACCCTCGACCGCCGCAGCTGGAAACACAGCTAGTCACCACACCTCGCCACCAACTCGACTGCAACACACCTCAAGACAGCTCCTCTACACTTGTTACATCTGCTTCTCATCGCTCCTGACGCGCCCAAGAGCAGCCCACGCATCCCAAGCTTCTTCCCAGCCCCGCCCATTGTTTGTCACCGAGGCTTCCGAAAAGAGAAGTAGCAGACCGAGGTGTCAGGATCGACCAATCAAATCGCTCCAGTTTCCAACCGCAGCTGCAGTTGGCGACTTGATCCGCCAAACCCGCACCTCCGTTCCACCCGCCTTTGTGTCTCTCCCTCTGCCCACTCGTCACTCCACTTCATCCATCACTCATCAACCCATCACCTTGCATCCATCCATCCCTCTTCATCCCACTCCACTCTTGCATAAACTCTCATCACACAACATCTCAATCTCACGCCCACCGCCCCCGCGCGCCCCGTACAACCCCTAGAACCACCCACCCGCGCCTTTGCCACCGCAAGTCCGCAATGTCCGCCCTCCGCCACCGCATCGCACCCCTCGTCGCGGCCTCGCCCCTCGCGTCCTCCTCCCGCATCCACCTGCGGCCATTGGTGCGCGCCTCGTCTACCCTCCCCACGCGCGCCGCGCACGCCGCGCCCATGGTCCGCGCCGCCTCAGACATTCCTTCGTTCAACTCCCCATCGTCCTCCGCGGCCCCCAAGCCCACCCCCACCCCAGCGCCCACCGAGAAGGCTCCCCCCAAGCCCCGGCGCCAGTTCAAGCCCAAGAAGGCCGCATTGTCGATGGTGAGTTTGGTACACCAAAAGTGGAATACGCTTTTGCCACTCGGGTGACGCTTGCTTGAGCATGACTAACCCAAGACCCCCAACGCCGTTTCTCGCCTCCGCGCACTCATGTCGTCGCCCACCGAGCCCAAGATGCTGCGCATCGGCGTCAAGACGCGCGGGTGCGCCGGCATGGCGTACCACCTCGAGTACGTCGACCCTCCCGGAGGCAAGTTCGACGAGGTCGTCGAGCAGGACGGCGTCAAGGTCCTCATCGACTCGAAGGCGCTCTTCTCGATCATCGGGTCCGTCATGGACTGGCGGGATAACCGGTTGAGCGCGGGTTTCGTGTTTGAGAACCCCAACATTGTCGACACGTGCGGGTGCGGCGAGAGCTTCAACATCCGCTTCTAAAGAGTTTTAGAGCGGTCACGCAGCCGGCCACGGCCGCAGCCACCGCGCACGTCCCGGAACGAGTCCCGCAAGCAGTCGAATGTCGATGTCCCGTACCATACCCACTTGGCATATTGCAATGTACTACTGTCATGTACGTCCGAAGATCTGAAGAACTCTTGAGGTAGTTGGGGAGTTGCACGAGTGGGCTGCAAGACGCGGTGCGAGCCGGATCGGCCCCGGGTCGCGCGCAGCTAGCGGACGCCAAGTGCCGCTCGTCTTCTGATGGTTATTGACTCTTGCTGCTCACGGAATGTCAGTGGGTGCATGGGGCCATGGCACCATGTGTGCGGCGTCTTGTACACTCGCACGACACGAGAGGACGCGAGAGGACCGCCGAGGTGCGCCCAGGACGCTGGAACCGAAAGGCACCGAGAGTGACATGAGGATGGACAAGTCTGGAGCCGAGCGCCACAGCCCATCCTGGCACGCCAAGTACGCCAACACCGTGCACACACACCACACACTCCGATTTACCCCTAACCTCCATTCTCCACTTGTAAATACTCTCCTCCTGCACTCGACCTGACGCGCCTGACACCTCACAGCCTCACAGCTGACCGCCCGCGGCGACCCGCGACGACTCGAGTGATCGCGAGGACGCCCAAGCGTCTTAATCAGTCACGTTCCTAGCGCACGTTGACCCAATGTTGGTGCGAGCGCCCGGGCCGCCCACCCCCTCCCTCGACCTTGATCCATTCATTCATGGCGGGCAGCACCCAAGCCCGAGGCTCGGGCCCCCTCTCGCACGCCCTCGCCCCCACACTAGGCGCCCACACTCTCCTGCCCCCTACATTCCTCCCTTGCCGCGTTCCTTCTTCCCAGCCGCAACCTGCTCCTTCTCCTTCTCACCTTGGCCCGCTCACATCCTCACACCACGGGCCCAGTAACATGGTAACGGCAGCAGGACCCACTATCTCGCCTCGTGTGCCGCGCCGCCTCCCTCTCCTCTCCCCCTTCTCCGTCTCGGGCCGCCGACCCCGCGGGGGTCACTCCGAGAAGGGGGAGGGCGAGGGAGGGGCCGGGGGCGAGGTGACGCCAAACGCGTCGTGGCGTCGCGCGAGTGCGAGGGCTATGACCCGGCGGCAGGCGGGCGAATCGGGCGCGCCAGCATCCTGCATCCCCTTCGCACCGGTGCACATGCCCACGGTTCCTGTGCCTCTGGCGCCACCGACGTTCGATGCCTTCGCCGGCCGCTCTTCCCTCTTCCCTCGCACAGCCCTGCCGCCAGGCAGCCCCGCGCATCCCGGGCGCGCAGCAAAAAGACCACAGCACACACGTCTTATAGTCCGCTCGCCAGAGCCTCGTCACCTCCCGTCACCGATCCGCCAAGCGCAATGATGGCCGACGACGTCGACATGTCGAGCCCGCCGGGCTCCCCGCGCCGCCGCCTCCGCGCGCCCATCCCACCCACCGCGAACGCGTACGCCGTCGCCCCGCCCCTCCCCTCCTCCTCCCGAGTGGCGCCGTACCCGCCCCCAACACTCGCCCTCTCCCCGCCAACCCCGCAGGCCCTCGGCCGCTCCCTCAACCGCGTGAGTGTGAGCGAGCGCTCGCGCCGCCGCCGCAACGACGACGACGAGGACGACCGCCGCCGCCGCACGCCCTACGGCTCGCCCTCGCTCGCGGGCGCCGCCTCGACCCCAACCACCCCCCTCTCCCCCATCAGCGGGTTCGAGCCGGCCCTCCCGCTCGGCGGGTTGGAGCCGTCCCCGCCCCCGCCGGACGGCTCGAGCGCACCGAGCGCAAGCGCAGGCGCGGCGTCCAAGACCCCTGCGCCCCTCACGCAGGCGCCCGATGTCGACGACCACGACCCCGAAACGTCGGCGTGCGTCGAGCTCGACTGTCCCCGGGGATGCGCGCAGTACCGCCTCATGCTGGCGCTCGAAGCGGAGCGCGCCACCGTCGCGCGCCTTCAGCGCGAGCTCGCGCTCGAGGTATCGGCACGCCGCGCGGCCCAGGCCCAGGCCGAGCACCTGCGCACCCAGATGGAGGAGGAGCGGGCGGTGTGGCGGGAGAAGGAGGCGATCGCCGACCGCGCCGAGAAGGACTGTCTCTGGTTTGCCCACAAGCTTCACGAGGAGCGTTCACAACGCGACCACAAGGAGGGCCACCTGCTCTCGATTCTTGAACGGACCGAGGCCGAGAACCGCGACCTCCGCGCCCGGGCTGGCATGCCGCACGAAGTGGAGAGGCGCAGTGCGCGCGGCCTCGTCATGACGAGCCCTAACGAGCCGGATGGATGGATCCGCACCGCGCCAAGGGAGGAGCCGCCGTACATTCCGCGGTTCAACTCGTCCGCCGAGGCCGACGCGTACGACGCCGAGAACGAGCGCCGCACCGCATCCCAGCCGGGATACCGCCGCCGAGGCCTCGCCTCATCAGCCTCCGCCCCAAGTATCGGCCCATCGACAGCAGCTCCCGGCCCTCGCTCAGATCCCGCCACCGCCACACCCCCAAGTGCTCCCGCCACAAGTCCAAGCGCCGGATCCACCCCGCCCACATCAAGTTCCAGCTCGACCAGCGCCTCGAGCGCACAGACTACCCCCGCTTCTCCCCCCTCCGCTTCTCCACCCTCCGCTTCTCCCCCCTCCGTGGACATACCGCCGCCCGCCTAGCCGACCATCCCCCATCTTATACCCCGTCAGATACCCTGCCCCACTCGGATCTTTGGAATCCTGGGTTGTAAGGACATTGCCACTGTGTACAACTATCCATTTTCATAAGTCGTCTAGCCGTAGTAATGCAGTGTACATATGCCGTGGCCTACTCGTCGTCGTCGTCGTCGTCGTTTGCGTACGTCGGCTCATGGATCTGGTGTCAGCTCCTTTCCGCGCACAAGGGAGACTCACGATCTCATTCAGCCCGATGAACTCGCCGAGCGCGCGCACGAACTCGTCCCCACCCTCTCCAGCCCCACCTCGCCGCCACCAAACGCGCGGGGCCTTCACCCCATCACCCTCCTCGCCCATCTCCTCCTCCATCGTCAACTCGTCGGGGCGGAACCCCGCGAGCGGCGCGTCCGGCGTCCAGAGCGTGAACTCCGAGAACGCGGCGACGGGGGTGAGGACGCGGAGAGCGCCCGCCTCGGCCGGTGCCTCTTCTTCTGGGACTGGGGCGACGTCGGCCTTGGCGTCGGCCATGTCGGCGTCGGCGTTGGCGGTGGAGGCGGAGAGGTCGACCTCGCGCGCCATCTCCTCGTCCTGCTGCTCTTCGCCCTGCGCAGGCGACGAGGGCACGACCTTGATGACCGGGACTGCGAGGCGCTCGGGTGTGGCGGCGCGCTTGACCTCGGCCTTTGGCGCGACCGCGCGGCGCTTCGCTGGTTGCTCTTCCTCGTCTTCCTCGTCCTCGTCGTCCAACTTGAACTTTTGCGTTTTGGCGCGTGTCGACCGGGCCGCACGGGGCCGGGAGAGTGCGGCCTTCGCCGCGCCCTTCTGCATTGCGGCGCGTGTGACGCGCCCAGCCGTCTCCACCACCGCCTCCACAGCGTGCTTGACCGTCGCGACGGACGACGACGACGACGCGGGGGTTAACACCCCCGGGCCCCCGCCACGGGCGGTAGGCGGCGGCGCTGCGCGGAGCACAACCCCCCGATACCCGCGGGGCACGGCAATGTCCTGCCCGACAACCTGCCGCCCGCGGAAGGAGGCGAGCTGGAATCCATAGAACGGGTGCCCCTCCGGCGCTGGGCGCGGGTGGAAGTACGCCGAGACGGGCGCGGTGGCGGGGAGTGGGTCGAGGGCGACGGGGAGGAGGTGGAGGGCCGGGGAGGGGGGCAGGTCGGAGGCAGCGGCGAGGACGAGGTCCGACATGGTACGGTTGTTGATGTGGTGTCGAAATCAACGACGCGTCTCGAGATTGATTTCGTGTGGGACGCGTTTGCTCCCGCCCCCTGCCCTGTCTCAGAGTGGGGCAGGATTACGCGGAATGTGCCTGGCTGCGATTGCTTTAGGTTGAGGGAAGGCCAATCCACGACTCGACATTTCTCCCACTCTCTCCATCAACCACAAACATCTATCCAACAATGGGACGCGGTGGCGGCACATCTTCGCGTGGACGCGGGTGAGTGCTGCTTCTGGGAGGCGGAGGGAGGAGAGGGGCGAGGAAGGCGGAGGGGGGCAGGCAAGGGGCGGAGGTGGAGCGGGTGGCGACCGCCGCTGGCCAACTTTTCTTGCCACCAGACAACAGGTGCGTGATGCGTCACTTCCACCTCCACGGCCTGCTACCCGCCTGCTACGTCTTGGGCGGTATCAAGACGGTCGTCGAAGTCGTTGGTCGTCGCTGGTATCGATGCACGTGCGCCCAAGCTCCCACACAGGCCAACACAGGCCGGGCGCGTGTTGACAAGTCAACAAGGGACGCTGAATTGTGTTGTGCTCGAGTCTCACGCTGCCGAGCTCCGCACAGCCCTCGTTCCCATGAGACCCATTCCCGTGAGAAAGATCTGACGGCAGAAAGTTCAAGGTCACCCGTGGCGGCGGCCGGCATTTCTCGCGCGACCTCGACGACCGCATGCGCCCTGACACGGTCGAGTCGTCCGAGGAGGAGGAGTCTTCCGAGGAGGAGGACGAGGACGAGGACGTCGAGCACAAGCTTGCGCCCGAGATGGCCGCGCTCAACCTCAAGCTCGGCAACACGGTCGCCGTCGACGTCGAGTCGGACGACGAGGGCCTGAGCCGTGCCGAGCGCAAGGCCAAGAAGAAGGCGGCCAACAAGGCTGTCGAGGAGGAGGAGAGCGAGGGCGAGGACGACCTCCTCAACCCCTGGAAGGCCAAGAAGCCCGAGCCGAGCCGCCGCGAGCGGTGAGTGCCGCTACAGGGGCGTAGCTGACGGCAGCGAGGCGGCCGAGAAGAAGAAGTTCCAGCAGCGCCAGGCGGCCGGCAAGACGTCGCAGGCCAAGTCGGACCTTGCGCGTCTCCAGGAGATCCGCAAGAAGCGCGAGGCGGCCGCGGCGCAGCGCGCTGCTGAGCAGGAGGGTGAGTCTAGCTCATCCGCGCCAGAGGTAGCTAACAGACAGAGGCCGCGCGCGAGGCTGCCGAGAAGTCGGCGCGTCTTGTCGCCAAGAAGTAGTCGGCGCGACGCAGGCCTGTGACATGTGTAGGAGGAAGTCGCTGCCGCTTGGGCCAGCCCGTAGCTACGGCGCCCGAGTTCCCAGATACTCGTAGAGCATAGAGCTCATGTAGCTATGATGCAGTGGCATGTGACTATCTAGCGCTGTGCTACCTACGCGTATGCATCCGCTTACGCCTCCTGGCCGGCCACCATGCGCTCGCCCTTGATGACGGCGCCGGGCTTGGCCTCAAAGCCGGGGCCAAACTCGCAGTCCTTGATCTGCGCCTTCTCGCCCACACGCACATTGTTGGCGAGCACAGCGTTCTCGAGGCGCGCGCCCTCCTCGACGACGCAAAAGTCCCAGAGCACACACCCGGTAAGCTTGGCATTCTTGCCGATGACGCAGTGCCGGCCGACGATGCACTTTTTGATGCTGGCCCGCTCGCCGACACGCACGCCCTCGCCGACCAAAGAGTCGGGGCTGATCTGCGCCGACGCGGCAATCGTGTCGTCCTTGCTCTCCTCCTTGGGCGCGCGCTGCGCCGCCGCCGCATTGGCCGCGCCCAGCGTCTTGACGAGGTGCCGGTTCATCTCCCAGTACCCGGCAATGTTGTTTGCACGGACAATGTACTCGGGCTCGGGGCCGGCGGGCGCCTTGCCGCCCTTGCCCTTCTTCTCCTCGACGACGGGCACGTCGGGCTTGACCACCACCACGCGGCAGCTCCAGCCCGCGGGCTTTGCGCGCGCGCGCGCGCTCTTGCCCGTCCGCCCGACCTTGGCCTTGAACGCGAGCAGCTCCTCGCCCGCGCTCTCGGCGGGCGTCTCGCTCTCCTCGGGCGTAGCGCTCGGCTTGAGCGCCTGCCCCTCCCGGTACGAGGTGGCGGTGGAGCGGGCGAGCGCCGCGGCGAACGGGTCGCGCCGTGGCGGGTTGAGGATGGGCCCCCACTGCTCGGCCAGGCCGGTCTGCCACGCCCCCTTGAGGAGCCACGGCACAAACTGCTCCTTGACGGACGAGAGGTCCTTGCTGCGCCGGGTGGCGAGGAGGTCGAGCACGGAGCGGCGGAAGACGTAGACGTGCGCGTCGAGCAGGCGCGTCGACAGCGACAGCGTGGGGTGCGCCGAGATGAGGGCCATGCGCATCTCGAGGTCGTTGTTCTCGAGGTCGTCGAGCGGGGTCACCTGGAGCAGCTCGCCGGTCCCCTTGTCCATCGCGACGATCATGCGCTCCTCGCTCTCGCGCACGGCCTCGGGTGCCTCGTGCCACACCGAGGTGAGGACGGCGTCGGGCGTCGCGCGGTGCCGGTCGAGAATCGAGGCGAGGGTGAGCGAGGACGGGAACGAAATGTCGCACGGCAAGAGGACAAAGTCGGTCTTGATGTCGTTGCGGAAGCGCTTGAGGAGGCGCGCGGTGCCGCTCTTGTCGTCAAAGTCGACGTCGTCGTCGGGCGACTCGCCCTCGCCGTCGTTGTACGTCTTGAGCGAGACGCGCGGCGCAAGCTGGTGCGACGAGGACGAGTACTCGAGCTGCAGGTACTCGGTGAGGTACTCGGAGATGGCGGCGGCGGCCGACGGCGGCACGATGACGAGGACGTCTGGTGTAAGCGGGTGAGCGAGCGAGCACTGCGAGCGAGCGCTGCGAGTTCATGGCAGCCGAGGGGGGGGACCCGCGCGGTGGCAATGTCCACAGGGGCGCGAGGAGCTCGCGATCCCGCAAATGGGACTGCCGGCCGCTCGCGCCAGCCCTCAGCGCAAAGTGGACGCACCAGTCAAGCCCGCGGCAAACACCCAGTCGAGTACAATGTTGATGACGGGCTTGTTGCCCACGGGCATCAGCGCCTTGGGGAGGACGTTGGCGCCCTCGTTGAACGGAAAGAGGCTGCGGTCAGCCCCGTGCGTGCGCAACCCACTTTTCTCCCTTGCCGACGAGGATGACGGCCACAAAGTCCTGCGACTCGTACGGGCGCTTCTGTTCGCCTTGTCGCGGGTCCATGGTGGTGTGGGATGTGTATGTGTGGGATGGAGGATGGGACAGACGAGACAATTGAGCGTCGAAATGTTGCGACTCGATCTCGAACTTTGGTGTCATACCTCCACCAACAACGACCACGGCCATGCCCCACTCGCACCACTCCCACTCGGGCCAGTTCTGCCGCCACGCAAAGGACAGCCTCGCCGAGGTGGTGGCGCAGGCCTCGCGCCGCGGGTTCAAGGTCTTTGGGCTGAGCGAGCACGCTCCGCGCTACCGCGAGGCCGACCTCTTTCCCGAGGAGGTGGGTGACTCTCCCCCGCTTCCCCTCCTTCCCAGCCACCCCTCCTCTCGCCCCCTCACTTGCCCTGCTGTCCAGTTCCCCTTGAGCTGACTCCAGGCCGACCTCACCCCCCTCGACCTCGAGAAGGCGTACGCGGCCTTCCTGGTCGAGGCCACGGCCCAGCGCGCCGCGCACCCCGAGCTCTCGCTCCTCATCGGCATCGAGTGCGACGCCATCACGCCGCTCGACTCGGCGGGCCTCGGCGCCCTCCTCGCCGACGAGCGCATCGACTACGTCGTGGGCAGCGTGCACCACGTCCGCGGCGTCAGCATCGACTTTGACCGGCCCACCTGGCTGCGTTCGGTGCGCGCGGCCGTCCGCGGCGCCGACGAGACGACCATGGCCCGCGTGGACGGCAACCTCGTCCTCGCCCCCGGGGGGGAGGACAGCGTCCTGCAGGACGGGTATGTGCCGGGCGCAGAGGAGATGCGCGTGTTCCTCGAGGCGTACCTCGACGCGCAGCTCGACGTGCTCCAGACACACCAGCCCGAGGTCGTCGGACACTTTGACCTCTGCCTCCTCTGGGTGCCTGACATTTCTCTGAAGAGCGTGTGGGACCGCGTGGAGCGTAACGTCCGGTACGCGGTGGGGTATGGGGCGCTGTTTGAGGCCAACGCCGCGGCGCTGCGCAAGGGATGGACGACGAGCTACCCCAGCTCTGACGTGCTCCAGGTAAGAAACAATGTTGGACTGTCTGACACCAGCTCATCCTCTCGCTCGGCGGGCGGCTCTGCCTCTCCGATGACTCGCATGGCGTTGCCGCCGTCGGGCTCAACTACCTCCCCATGCGCGAGTATCTCGTCGCGCAGGGCGTCAAGACTGTGTGGCACCTCGTGCGGGCTGCGGAGGCGCAGGAGGGCGACGAGAAGGTCGGGAAGCGCGGGCGCGTGGTTGCGCGCCCGGTGATGGGGTGGGAGGACGACGGGTTCTGGGAGACGTTCAAGGCGACCATGTAGATGTGTAGATTAGTTAGAGACTGGCGCTCATAGTAGATGGAAGACACACAGGCAGTGATCTCGGCGTGGCGGGAGGCAGAGGCAGTTCGTGCAATCTCGGCGTGGCCATGACGACCAGAAGACCGCAATGGCTGCGGTCGCCCTTCCCCGTGCTTCCTCTTGCTGACTCGAGGGCCGATTCCCCGCGCGCCGCCGGCAGAATGTGAACAAACGAGACGAGAAGCTACATGTTGAGTGAAGGCTTCGGATACACGTCAGTAGCCGCTCTACGTGTCTACAGGCTCGGTTCGGCTCCTACGGCTGCATCGCGTCTACAACTTGGGGATCTGGGGTCAGCTTTGTCCGCGGGGCACCGCAGAAACTTACCCGGAGCGTCTTGGAGACCATGGCGGCGGCCCAGAGGGCGAACACGCACGCCGCGACGTGGACGTCGCCGTCGCCGTTACCCTTGAGGCCGTCGCCCCACAGCCGCACGATGCCGAGGGGCACGTCGGCGTGCTTGCCGAGCGCGAAGAAGCCCTGGTGGACGCACGCGGCCATGCTGGCGGTGAGGAATAACGACGAAGGGATGGGGAGGCCCTCGAAGTACTTGGACTTGCCGCTGGCGTCGGCGGGGAGGAGAGCGACGGTAGCGTTGAAGCGGGCGAGGCGGGCGAGACCGCCAGACACGAAGAGGAGGAGGCAGAGCATGTCGAGAGGGGTGCGGAGGCCAAGGGTGAAGGCCAGGGTGGCGGGGGCGACGCCAAAGCTCACGAGGTCGGCGAGCGAGTCCATCTCCTGACCGAGGAGGGAGCCGCCACCGCGCCAGCGCGCGACCTTGCCGTCGAGAGCGTCAAAGCCAAAGCCCGCCATCGGGAGGACGAGGGCAAAGTACAGCCACTTGTAGGCCTCCTCGGAAGGCGGGCCGGGAAGGTTGGACGAGAGGATAAGGTAACGCGCGCTGCTCATGATGGAGAGGGTGCCGCAGACGCCGTTCATGATCGTGATGAGGTCGGCGAGGCGGAAGTTGCTGTTGTGAGTCGGTTGGGTGAGGGAAGGTTGACTCACCGAACGAGGGAGAAGTGCCCGTCGTCGTCCTTGTACTGCTGGAGCTCCTTGCGCTTCTCCTCCATCTTGGCCTCGACGACGGTCGCGCCCTTGCCGGCGCGCTGGGTGAGGTTGGACATTGTGGCCACCGACAGGGAAGGTGGTTTCAGGAGGTTGGGGTGCTCTGACGGCTTGTCCGCTGAAAGAGTAGGTGACCTGGGAGTTGATGGGGGTGGATGGAGAGGATGAGAGAGATGACCAGAGAGGAGGACAAGGAGGTTTAGAGGGAAACAGACAAGAGTTGATGGGAGTGAGGAGGAGAGAGAGAATGAAGAAGAGACGGGTGCGACGGCAATGGACGAGGAAGGGATGTTGGTGGGGCGGCAACGGGCAACGGCGGTCAAGAACCACCACACCCACACCCAACCACCGGAACCAGATTGGTTCGTCCCAAATACGTCACAGCCTCGACTCCCCCCCAAATCTCTCGATCACACCTTTCCACCATACTGTACATCGTGCATGGTACCTTGTCACCGCGGGCCGCGGCAAAGTGCGTCACCGCCTTGGGTCATTCCGCAGAGGCTATTGAGACAAAAGAGAGCTGCACGCGTTTGATGACTTGGAAGGCATGTACATGGGCTGGGTACAGAACAATCACGTCCAGCAACACTGCAAGGACACACTAACGCCTACACCGACACATACACACACACCCAAGTCTACTGACGCGG
Source organism: Cutaneotrichosporon sp. PK4640 (assembly GCA_023630115.1). Lineage (NCBI taxonomy): Eukaryota > Fungi > Basidiomycota > Tremellomycetes > Trichosporonales > Trichosporonaceae > Cutaneotrichosporon > Cutaneotrichosporon sp. PK4640. The sequence continues at coordinate 3,446 of JAMALN010000286.1, read as the reverse complement.
CCCGCCACCAGTGCAGCGCGACATGTACGCCCTCCACACATCCTCGCCGAAAGCCGGGTTCGACTGGCATCAGCGCACACATCCACTTTCAAACTCACCTGAAGGAGATTTATAAGACGGTCGACCAGCTCCTCCTTTGGCATCGGAGCATACTGGGCCTGCGGGTGGTTGGGAGCGAACGTTGACACCAGAGCGTCGCGCATACCGTCCGGCGAAGGGTTGCCCTGCATGGGCGGCATGGGCTGCCACGGAGGCTGCTGCGGCTGGTTGTGGGGGGGCGACATGTGCCCGTTGGTGGGACCAGGGGCACCGCCACGGTGAGGCGAGTTGGGGAAGCCACGCTGAGGAGGAGGACCACCGCGCATAGGCGGCCCGGGTCCCAGGCCAGGCGGAGCGCGCACAGGCGAGCCGGACGTGGGAGGAGTAGCACCGGCGCCGCTCGGGCCAGAAGGAGGTTGAGTCATCGGAGGGAAGCTTGGCGCACCGCCACCCAAGAGGTTCTTGAACAGGCTGTCCGCGGTTTCATGAGGTGCGAAGGATGGAGGTGACATGGGAGGTGCTGAGGGTTGAGGCGTGGAGGAATCACTGTGGCCAGGAGCCGGGGAGCTGGAGTAGTGCGAGTAGGGCGCCTGGGGTCCGACGAACGGCGCAACGTTGGTGGTGTAGTGACCAGGGTTCTGGGGAGGCGACTGTGGGTAGTGGGGATACATGGGCGGTTGAACAGCGGTCGAGTGCGGGTGAGGCTGAGGATTGACGTGAGGAGTTGTGTTGAGGCCGCCTGGCATGCTGGGCACCTGGACAAGTCAGTAGGGTCAAGACGAGGTGACGAACGGTAGAGAGGCCTGCAAAGAGGTGAGCAAACGAGTCGTCGGAGACGGGCTGCTGGGGTTGAGACTGCGCGGTTGGCTGCGCGGGATACGGAACTGCGGACTGGGAGGAAGGTTGAGCGGAGGAAGGTGCATCGGCATTGCCACCAGCGCTCTGGCCCTTGGGCTTGATGGGAGGCCCAACGATGCTGAGGTCAGAGCTCGGCCAGCGCTGGTTCTCACCTGTAGATGCGGTCATAAAGACGGCGAATCGGCTCGGGCTTATCGAACCAGAAGCGCGGGCGCTCCGCTGCGGTGTCAGTAAACTGCAGCACGGCTTGGTTAGCACGCACGTTCAGCACGCCTCGCGACCTCGAGGATCTTCTCGTCCTCGTGCGGCGTCACCCTCATCTCGGTGGGGTAGAGGCCCCAGAACTGGTTCTTCGGGCCGGCACGGTTGATCATGTACAGCGCATACTCGGGCTCCTGCGTGCTGGGCGTTAGAGGGAAGGTGCGCCTCGGCGCAGCTCACCGACGGATGAGGAAGAGCGGCCCCACCGCGGGCTGCTTGACGTATTGCTTGAGACTTGGCACATAGTTGTAGAGGGTAGCGATGCCTGCATTGTCGATAATCTCTGTAAAGAAGGGGTCTTTACGGCTGATGACACGGGCGTTGACCGGGTCGACGCCCTCGTTGTTGGACGGGCCGGCCGCGCTGGGGGAGGCGCCTCTGGCAGCCATGGGAATCGAGCCCGCGACAGGGATACAGGAGACTGGAGGAGGGGGAGGAAGGGGGGCGCGGGGGGGGGGGGGGGGGCGGAGGGCAGGACGGAAAGGCAGGCGGCTGCAGGCAAGTGTGTAGAGTAAACAAAAGGCAAGAGAGTGATCACAAGCGTTCACGAGCCACCAGACGATGACGAACGGCAACTGAATCGAGGTGCGAAGCCTCGTGCAGATCGCGTGCGCCCACGTGCACTAACTACTTACTCCTCCCACTTAATCCCACGTGACATCTCTGGAGCAAAGAGTGCCACACTTTGATCGGGCGGATAGAACGGGGACGTGGGTTTCTGGCTGCCAATGACGTACGAGCAGTAGTCACCGCCCGGCGCCACAAAGCGGCAGTGGCTTTCCTCGGGGCACGGGGCGACGCGTGCGACGCGGCTGTCAACACAAGACGGTGATGTCGGTGTTGGCCGGCGAGCGCGAGCACGGGCGCATCGAACAAGGGGCGCACGATCGCCCGCGATGGACAAGGATCAGCAGATGCCAAGGGGCGCAACGGGCATCGTCTGAGCCATCGAAGCATAAGATGCCGGATGCCGTCCGACGGGGCCGAGACTGCGCCCTACCCCGCACCCGTTGCCGCTCCTTCCGCAGAAGCAAGCATGGACGGCCCAGCGGCCCCTCCAGCTCTGCATGCGAGCTTCCTATGCACTGCTGCGATCAGCATATGCGAGGGCTGCCCGTGCCCCTTGCATACCCCTGCCCCACAGTCGGACGCGTGATGCGCTCAGACGAGGAACGCGCAGCGGAGTAACTTGAGCCAAGCGCCGGTACGCCTTGACCACCTGTTGCCCCACAAACAGATTCACCCCACACCCAACCCCCATTCTTGACACGGCGCACGATACATGCATGCCTGGGCGTGAGAAGTGTGCGGTGGTTGGTTTATCCGCCTCCGCTCCGCCTGGCCAGTGCGGGGAACCAAGCTGAGCAGTCAGATGATCAAGCTGGGCGATCTGGATTGGCGGCGGCTGGCCGCTGGGACAAAGGCCAGGCTCGGTGTTCTTAAATTCTGACAGACGGATCGACGGAACGGCTGCCATGCGACAAGGGAGGGATCAAGGAGGTCGTCGGCGATGCGGATGAGTGTGGGCATGGGTGGTACGAGGCGGACCGGTAGCTACGTATGCATTGCGGTGAGGATATGGCGGGACGAGTACGACCGGGGGACCGATGAGAAGAGAGTTGTGGATGTAATGTCCGAAAAGGCCGAGATGCGGCGTTGGGCGGGGGCTGGCGGCTGCCGACGGTGGATGAAATCTACGGGGTATTAGACCAGAGGGGGCAGTGGAAAGAGTGGTTTCCACCCAGGGACAGGTCCAGCCCTTTACTCTCCCTCTCCACCCAGCAGGTATCCACCCAGGAGGCACCACCCACCCCCGCCCGCCCAGCGACAGCGTCACTCCTCCTCTCCCCTTCCCCCGCCCTCTCATAGTAACCCAACGAATTGGAGCATACGGTCATCGTCACCTGCCGCTCCTCCTCCCTCCTAGCCCTCCTCCTCGCACCCACTCATCAACTCTACCCCCACCACACCACCACTCACACCTCTCTCTCCACTCTCCACTCTCTCATCTCCCCCTCCCCCTCCCCCTCTCTTTTCATCTACTCGTCGAGTCTCTCCATCTCGAGACAAGACAACACCTTCGACTTCCCCTTTCTCTTCTACCCTCACCACCCCCCCGCTCCACAGGAGCTGTAATCCAACATGCTTCGCACATTGCCTCGTCGTTGCATCCCCCGCGCCTCGCGCTTCCCGGCCACCCGCCCCATCGCTGCCCTCGCCGTGCCAAAACTCGCCCGCGGCCTTGCGACCCCCGCAAAGGCTGTGCCCCCGAGCCCCATTGACGCCTT